>JAMYXO010000077.1:12500-70000 GCA_033310375.1 Conus canariensis
CTGTTGGGGGCATTGGGCGAGAGTATCAGGAGGATCTTCATCAGACAGGTCATCGCTGTTGGGGGCATTGGGCGAGTGCATCAGGAGGATTTTCATCAGACAGGTCATCGCTGTTGGGGGCATTGGGCGAGAGTATCAGGAGGATTTTCATCAGACAGGTCATCGCTGTTGGGGGCATTGGGCGAGTGTATCAGGAGGATTTTCATCAGACAGGTCATCGCTGTTGGGGGCACTGGGCGAGTGTATCAGGAGGATTCTAATCGGACAGGTTTTGGTGAAGGTGTGCAGTGACTTGGAATTATCTCCATGCCCTGAAGGTCTGAGCTCCTTATAGGACTGACTGTCCTGATGCTGATCGTTGTATATTGAGTCAGGTTGTTGTTATTTGTTTTCTGTTTGTTTGTTTGTTTTTATCATTATGTACATTCCTTTATTTGTTTATTTCTTTATTTGCTGGCTCAACTTCTGTGCCACCTTTGTGGCATTGCACCCCCGCCGCTCATTCTGATTCCTCGCCCATAGCCACAGCTCGGCCCAACCTGTCACAGCCCTGGCACCAGCATTCTACAGGGGGCAGTCAAAAGCAAGTCATCATGAGGCAGCCCACCAGAGGAAACGCTGCACTGCAGCAGAGTCACATCAATGGTGTCCAGTGGCCCCTGTTCCGCTCCAGCATACGGATGACATCACTCAATAAGCCCTTTTAACGATGGCAATAATTGTTTAGTTGAAAAGCCGGCGTGAGTGAGCTCTCACTCTGGAGGGCGCCGCCAATTCTGTCCAGTGACAGTCTCCATGGATTTGCCGATACTGGGGACTCTGACTGAATCAGACCAAAGCCCTACACGTGGAGATGTCATCAAAACTGAGGTCACCATGAGAGCAGGGCATGGATGGACACAGAAAATGAGACTTTTATTATGCTGATCGATGAGGATGAGGATGATGAAGATAATGTTACGGATTTCCATTCCATTCCGAGACTGCATGAGAGGGATGTGTTCTACATTCCTTTCGTAATACTTCATGACATCAACCAGCCGCCGTGGCGAAGTGGTCAGCGTCGCGGACTCCCGGCTGGGAGGTCGTGGGTTCGAATCCCATCAGAAGTCATGTGGGTTTTTCTGCCCCGACCGGCTCCTACCCAGAGTTGAGTTGCTGCGGACTCAGTTGGGAAGACTGGGACCACACAGTCGAGTTTCATCCACTTAATGGATGCGTTTCTGAGAGTGTTGCTCAAATTTCCTGACCAACACTGCAGGTGCCTGTATCTCTCGGGCCTGGTTGACGCCGGGATATATTATGAAAGGAAGCGTAGAGTACAGCCCTGTCATGTAGTCTCAGACCGAAATGGAAATCCGTAGCATCATCTTAATCATCCTCATTCTCATCGATCAGCATAAAAAAAATGTCTCAGATTCTGTGGCCCTTCATGCCCTGCTCTCATGGTGACCTCAATTTCGACGTCCTCTCCACGTCTGTGGCCTTGGTTTGGTTCCGTCGGGGTCACCGGTATCGGCGAGTCCATGGGAGCTGTCGTTGGACGGACGTGGTGGCGCCCTCCGGAGGGAGAGCTCACTCACGCCGGCTCCGCGACTAAGCAATTATTGTCGTCAGTAGGGGGCTTAGTAGGTGGTGTCCTGCGTATGTTAGATCAGAACAGGCGCCACTGAACACCACCGAAGTGACTCGGCAGCAGTGCAGTGTCTCCTCCGGTGGGTTGCCTCTTGACGTCTTGACATAGACTGCTCCCTGTGGATTGCCGGTGCCGGGGCTGCGGCGGGGCCGACCGGGCTGTGGCTGTGGACGGGGTGTCGGAATGAGCGGCGTGGGTGCACTGCCTCTGAGGTGACCCAGAGGTTGGGACAGCAAAAAAAAAAAAAAAAAAAAAAAAAAAAAAAAAAAAAAAAAAAAACTTCATGACATCAACCAGGCCCGAGAATCACAGACACCTGCAGAGTTGGTTAGAAAATGCAAACAACACTCTCAGAGAAGCATCCATTCGGTGGATGAAACTCAACTGTGTGGTCCCAATTTTCCCAGCTTAGCCCGAAGCAAACTCAACTCTAGGTAAGAGCCCGTCGTGGTAAAAAAAAAATCCCACATCATGATCGAGATGATCGAGAGCCTTGATTGATTTCAGGGTTGCCTCTATGAAAGCCTTGACAGAGCTGGGGGAGAGACTCGAGAAGGAGCTCGCAATACCTGACGACGGTTACCAACTACCAACAGAAAGTGTGGACATGACGGACACGACATCCGCGGCCGAGAGTCGCGCGGACCTGGAAGTTTCTTCTACCTTTGTGAGCGGCTACACCACATCAGGCTACCATGATCCTTCCACCACCGACAGTTAACATCACCAGAGACCCCTATCTTCACCTGTCTGTCTATCTGTGTGTCGATGTGTCTGTCTGTCTGTCTGTATGTCTAACTGTGTGTCGATCTGTCTGTCTGTCTGTCTGGCTGGCTGTCTGTCTTCTCTCTCTTCTCTCTCTCTCTCTCTCTCTCTCTCTCTCTCTCTCTCTCTCTGACGTAATCTTTCGCTGATTTTAAACGTGCATGACTTTATGAAAAGCAATATCAAGATATCTCTTTCTAGAAATAGTTTTCAGAATATTTCTGACTACAGCAAAGCTCCATTATCAAAAACAGAACCTTTTAGCATGCATTGTTCAATACCGCTCCCCTCCCCATTGACTGAAATTAAATGACTTTTATGAACATTGACGGCTTTGTTACATGTATGCTCTTTGGATGTCTGCAGATCAGCTATAATACTCTCTCTCTCTCTCTCTCTCTCTCTCCTCTCTCTCTCTCTCTCTCTCTCTCTCTCTCTCTCCACACACACACACACACACACACACACACACACACACACACACACCACACACACACACACCACACAATTTTTTTTCAATGCAATTCAATTCAAATTTAATCCTTTGACCCCTGTTGGGGCATGGAGGATACAAATGTAACAAAGAGAAATACGAAACTCACTCAGAACAATGTGTGAACATAGTTGCGAAATGCTGAATTCTGGTGAACTGTAATGATCTCATTAAACAATATTCCCATTTTTTAGAAACTTACTAATATTCAAACAAATGCGTCTTCCTTTTTGAAATAAATTACAGAAGTTGAAAACAGACTTTGGTTTTAGATATTTTTTAGGGATGAATGTTTCACGAAGTTCATTATATTTTGGACATTCCATGATGCAATGAAATTAATCTCCAATTTCACCCATTTCACAGTTACGACAAATACGTAATTGTCTTGGAACATTATGGTGTCTTCCAATTTCAATTTGCAATTTATGGTTACTACATCTAAATTTAAATAAAGATATAACATAAATATCTGGTAAGGTAGAAATATAATGTTCTTTTGCAAAGACAGTCTTTACACTTTTATAGGATACACACTTGTTGCTGTTTTCAAGAGAACTGCGCCAATCACGAGCATAATTATTTTGCAACTCCTTTTTAACACACTTACATAAATTACTTCTGTTTGTGAATGAATGAGATTCCCAAACACAATCAAAACCAGTTTCAAATAAAATACTTTAAACATAACTAAGCCATGGTGAAACGAAAATTCCTTTTGTGTATAGTTCATGTAAGATATTATATACTTTGTTTGAATACTTCTTAGAATCAGGAACAACTAAGTTAGCCCAGAACCTTATCATTCTCACTTTAATCAGTACAGATAAAGGATAGATTCCGGTTTCACCATAAATCATTGAAGTCATTGTAGTTTTATTTAATCTAAATAAATACTTTAAAAACGTAACTGTAACTTTTCTAATATGTCAACATTTTCATAACCCCAAATTTCACAACCATACAACAACACAGGTACAACTATGGAATACAATAATTGTATGCAAACATCAATTGGCAATTTCTGCTTCCTTGCAGTTTGTAATAATGAAAACATTGCCTTGAGAGCCTGATTATAAGCACATTTTTTTGCTTTGTAAAAAGAACCTGTTCTGCTGAACTCGATGCCTAAGTATTTCATTGAATTAAGAACCTCTATTTTTTCATTCCCAAAGAAAAAAATTCACGCATACTATTTCGACCATGAAAGACAACTATTTTTGTTTTCTTTGGATTTACTTCTAATTGCCATTGCGTGCAATATATATATATATATATATATATATAATATATATATATATATATATATATATGTAAGGCATTAAGTTCTTTTTGCAAAGCTGATTTAGAATTTGCCAATAAAATTGTATCATCAGCATATAACAATACAAGCAATTTAATAAACTGTTCAAGTTTCAACTCTTGCGTTAAATCACATTCTAGAGTAGAACAGTTATTGTCAATAAGGAACTGTTGTAGATCATTAAAAAATAATGAAAACAATAAGGGTGAAAGGTTTTCTCCTTGATGAACTCCCCTAAAACTGCCAAAGAACTCTGATTTTCGACCATTTAGAAAAATGCACGATTT
This sequence comes from Conus canariensis, assembly GCA_033310375.1. Lineage (NCBI taxonomy): Eukaryota > Metazoa > Mollusca > Gastropoda > Neogastropoda > Conidae > Conus > Conus canariensis. The sequence goes on from JAMYXO010000077.1 coordinate 16,985, forward strand.
TATTTGATCATACATATTGATTACAACGTGCAGTATGTTCCCAGATATGCCTTGACTCATCAGTTTGTGCCATAAAGCATGCCTCCAAATAGAATCAAATGCCTTTCTGTAATCAATAAAAGCACAGTATAATTTTCCATTGTTGATTGCAAACGTGTCAATCAATGATTTAAGAACAAAAGCATGGTCAAGCGTTGAATGCATGCGTCTAAAACCTGCTTGGGTTTCTGAAATAAGTCCATCTATTTCAACAAAATAAGTAAGTCTGCTATTTAGAATTGATGTGAATAATTTGCCTACACAACTCAACAGTGTTATCCCTCTGTAGTTATTGCAGTCTTGTTGATCTCCTTTGCCTTTATAGAGGGGTACAATTAACCCTGTCACCCAATCTTCTGGTATAATACCAGAATCCAAAACACGATTAAACAATAAACAATAAAACTCTGTCATATAAGGAACACTATTCTTTATATATTCATTCCTTACTAAATCAACTCCTGCTGCTTTATTATTCTTTAAACCTTTAATGACTCTTTCAATTTCATCCTCAGTAATTGAATCATTTAAAATGTCTAGATTGATATTTCCTTCAGATACTTCATTACTAAAAATGATATCATTACATCCAGTATTTTGATTAAGGGACTGGACATGATTTTTAAGCTCTTCAAGAGGTATAGGACACGATGAAGCTTTTTTGCCTTTAATTTCCCTCCGATAATCCCTTGGATTTTTAGTTTTTAAAGCTCGCAATTCTCTATGCCATTTTCTCGTTGCTCTTCTTTCAGATCGTCTCAAAACATTTTGATATTCTTTGCTTTTAGCAGCAAGATTATTTAGATTAGGCACAATATTTGAACATTTAACTTTATGCTTTGCTTTAAAGTACTGGCTTTGAGAAACCGTACACTCCTTATCAAAACCAGCTTTGATTCTGCCTCATTGAATATCTATTATTGTAAGTATTAGAGTAAGTACCAAATGTATTCTTCGGTGAATCAACAAGAATTGACGAAAACCGCTTATTCATTTCACTGATTGATATTGTGCCTTGTTCAAATAAAGTTACAATTTCATCAACATTATGATTTGCTAAATGTTCTTTATATTCATTACATTTGTTGTTATCCCATCTTCTAATCTCTGCACCATCATACCTTTGATGCAGAGAGTGTTTAGTACCATTAGGTTCATTGAAAACAAAACAGGTTTTAACTGGAAGAGACAGGCATAATGGGCAATGCACATCAGAGAACAACGCATCAAAAACATCAACTTTAAACTTACTTGCATTTTCCATCAAATATCTAGAACCAATGATCAACAACTGTGCTTCCTTTACATGTGAGAGAACTATAAAATAGGCACTCTGGCTCACCCACCTCCGCCAGCTCCAACCGGCTGAAGCCGGTTTCGCTGTTGCTCCGCCGGCTTACCCAGAGTGCCTATTTTATAGTTCTCTAATAGTAAACACTTTACAAACATACATAATGTGTAGGATTATCTGTTTTTAACACTAATTTAGAAAACTTTTGAGACTTAAGTTTTTGCTTAATCCTTCGTTTTTCTTGATCGTTTTCAATAACATCATTTTCACGCATACATTCATCAAATGCGTCTCTGTCTTTCATGTGAAATAAAACCACTGTCTTTAATTGTTCTCTAAAGTCTTTTAAAACTGAGTTATATTTTTGACATAAAATCCACACACTTATCCCAGCATGTCTTCCACTGAAAGCTAGTTTTGATAAAGTGTTTCTTTTTTGACTATATCCTTTTCTGCCGAACAATCATCTATAATAAATAATGTCTGCGTTCCCTCAAACAGTTTAAAAAAATGTTCTAAACACTCACTCAGTTTATTGCTAGGGTCAACTAAATAGATTTCATCATCCGTCCATATAAACCTTCTATCGTGATATGCTTTGTTCCATTAAGTGTCGGACAGAAAATTACAATATGATCAAAATTATAACTATAAACTGTTTGTAATAGGTCGAGGACAAATATTGTTTTTCCACAACCAGTCTGTCCACAAATCAATGAACAATGAGGGGTTTTTGTCATAAAGTTTAACATCGGCATTGACACCAAAGTTGTCTGCTCCATAGTTTTAAAACAGAATTTAATCTAATCCAGTTATTGTTTTTATCATACTCTCTGTCAAAACTTGTTCAGTATAATAAAACCCTATAAGGCCCAAATGTGTAAGATTAATCCAGTTCAGTTCTGTAAGATCGTTTCTATTTAGACTAATATCAATTTTGTTGCTTGTTGTTATGACCTTAATATCCTCGCCATTGTAAAGAACGACGACAGTAACTTTAAGTTTGTCAACGTCTAAGTTTTGCCAGCTAATAAGAATTCCTTTCATAAGATTGTCACTGACGCCCAGAGCTCCATTTCTCGCCTCATCTTTTAAGACAGAAATTTTAAATATCATTGTGAACGTGTCTCCTAATTTTGTGCGTGGAATGAACTGTAATTTTGTAGAAGCTTTCTTTAAAACCGATTCTCTTCTGTGGAGGATGTACTGTTTGTCCCCAAACGGCTTTATTTCGATCTCTTTCCGACTGTTGTCCTCTGGCATAAGACTTACATGTAAAGGGCCAGAGTTCAATGCTTTTCTGAAACTTTTTTGACGGTCAAAAAATGTAAATGGGCTTAAGAATTCAAATTTTATGTCCCATTCTAAATATGGTTCTAAGTGCCATTTGTTGTCAGTTTTTCGAACTATTTTATATTCATACTGACCCGCATTATTTGCTTCTACATTGCGTAGTTGTTCTAGTTTAGGAAACCTTTTGTTGTCGTCAACCTCTTTGCGCTTATAATAACCATCTTTAGTGTACTCAAAACCATATAAAGTGCCTATCTCACCGTTTTGTTCAAAGTCCTCAACGTCTGCAAGGTCTTTTAATTCTAAAGTTACACACCTCTCAGGCGCTAATGTGACCCCCGAATCGTCTGGTCCACGTGACATTTTTTAAAACAACGTATTATTTTATTTCTAAAACAATGTGCAGGTTATCACATTTCACGACTTTCCCTGTTTTATCTGTGATCTTTATATTAAATGATCTGACCCTCCCACAAGCTAATCTTTTAAACTGTAAATTAGGGAATTGTATAATTTCATAATCGCAATATGCAGCTTTCCCTGATGGAAGAGCTCTTAAAACAGTTGAGGGCCTTCCATCATATAAGTTTTCATCAGTGCTCAGCTCGTCCAAATGAACATAGAGTAATGAATGTAATGCAAGATCGAGCGGGTTTTCTCCCTCATAAGTAGTTTTGTCTGATGTAACTCTAAAACCATGATTGTCAGTTGCAAAGCCTAACATTTTAGCTAGCTCTACATCAAAAAGGTAATGGTCTACTTCTTCTTCAGGTTTGAATGTCAACATTATTTTCAAATTTGCATTGTTAAGTTTGAGAGTAATGTCGAAGTTACTCATTGCTTCTTTTAGCGAGCAAAACCCGTAATAACCATCAGGTATGGTTAACTGGCTAACTAAGTTTCCTCTATTATCAAATTTTTTAATCTTATTATTCTCCTTGGATTCAGTTATATTAAACCATACGACTTTGTAAAAAATTTCATGGAGTGCGACCCTTTGGGTTCCGCAGTTATTATCAATAGCATATTCTAAAAACGAAGGACTGTCTTGAGTTGTATTGTTACAAACATTTTTAAAACAAATTTAAAAATGAGTGCATTCAAATATACTAATACAAAATATTCTGTCGGGCCGCACTACAGTCCTAAAGATATAATAACTGATACCCTCGACATTTCTGTGACTCAGACTGACGCCTTTCAAGTAAAGGTTAGTACTCCATTGGATCGTTATCTTAACCCTCCTATCAAAAACGACTACATCCCGAAAGTGTGGTTTAGTCATCCGATGCAGTTTTATCAGAACCAGTTAAACTTTGCTGTGTTTTGTGCATCAACTGGGTGTGGAGTGTCGTATGCTGATCATTTAAATCATCCTGATCCTTTGGTGAGGTCAGTGTATAGATTTCATTTTTATTACACCTTCAGACGTATTTTATCTGAACTGCAAGCGCCATTACCAAATGACAAAACGTTTAATCCATTCAGCAACAGAATAGATTACAAGGCTTTTGAAAGGATCTGTAACGAATTTGATATTGACCCAAAGACAGACTTTAGACAAAAGTTGGATCTTAATCATGGTTTAGGCACCCTTTATTTTTGGGGCGTGCACAGAAAGTATAACTATGATTGGAATCCTCCATACACATCTTTCTCTTCAGGCACAACTGTTCACCTCGGGTCCATAGAGCAAGAGCATAAAACAGCATGGACAACATTTATTTTGGATACATCTAAGGGCCTAACAAAAGCGGGAATAGAACGAATAAACGACTCTATTCGTACTTATGTTTGGTGTTTGCTAGGTTCGCAAGCACAAACGAGATCAAACATAATTGATCCTTCTACTGGCTTTGACGCCCAAAAACAGTATTTAGCAAATTTAGAGGATTCTATTAATTCTGCAATTGATTTGCCTTCAAGTATTAAAAGGTACCAAAATGTTTTGCAATACGCAAGATCGAAAGTAGACTTTGCTGTCGGCACTGGTTTATACATGCTGCCTTCCGACCTCAGACTTCAGATAGGAACAATAATAAACTATAATAATGAAATCCTTGTGGCTGGTAAAGAAGAGAAGGTCGGAAAAAACGACATAAATTCTAAGCCAGCAATAGCAATAAAAAAAGAATCCCCACCAATCCCCAAGGCCCCAAAACCCCATCCAATACCCCCCTCAAAACCCCACCCCCAACCAATCCCCATGGTGAATAAAAGCGACCCCCATGAATATGAAAAGACAGCACTTGTTATTGGATTAACTGCCCTAGGATTACTTGGTCTTTATCTTACTATAAAGTAACCCAACTATTAAGACAACTAATGACCATAAGTGCTCGGCCATAAAGCCAACTACTTTACTTGCGGCAGACAAAAGCCAGCTAACGATCCCCCCTATTATACCAGGCAAAGAATCTATTGCCTTACTGGCTAATTTTTTTAGTAAGTTTGCAAGGTGATCGAGTTGTTTTTTTATCCATGATTTATCTGACGACGGAGTTGGTGGTGATGGTGGCGGAGGCACTAACCCTTGCCCACCGCCACCTGTAATAGCCAACACCAGTGTACTTATTGCAAATCCTAAGGCTGTTATAACACTTGCTAATGTGACACCTTGCTCTCTAAACAGTGTTCTTATTCGTTCTGCTAACGTTGTGTCTTCATATAAAATTCTTTGGATAGTTTCTCTTATTCTGCTCACTTGAGTTCGTAATTGTTCTCGGTTATTAGACAACACTTCTAGTCTTGCTGATCTCTCTTGTTCAAGATCTTTTAGTCTTTGTGTTATTCTTTCTTTAACACCAGGTCCTAAGTTGTGGTCATCAGCCTCAACTAGTTTTTCTTTTTCTCTTTTTATATGCTCATCTAGTTCACCCAGTTTTGCTAAATTGTTTGTTAATTCGCCTCTGATGCTTCTTAAAGCATGATCAAGGGCTGTTATTTCTCTCATAGGTAGCGGCGGATCGTGCATAGTTTTTAATGCTGTTTCTTCTGAAAAACTGGTTTCTGCTTGTATTATTTCGTCTGCTGTTGGGCTTAAATCTTTAAGGGGTATGTTTTGAATTTGGTTTTCTGTTGGGAGTTTTTGTAGTGTGTTTTGAAGTTTAGCAACTGCTTCCCTATCTAATTTTGGTTTAGTAATGCCAAGGCGATTTTGTTCGCTCACACTGAGCCTTTGTCTAATTGTACTCTTTTTTAAAAACTTTGATGAGTCTGGTTTAGTTGTAAGCTGAACAAGTTGTCCTTCATCGTTTCTCACAAACAAATGGCCATCTTTTGTTTCAAAATCATTAGGGTCTATAAATTCGGGAGGTTCTTGGCCTAAACTTTGATAAAATGATTTGACCTTACTTTCTGTTAATTCACGCCGCAATGATTGTAATGGATGTGTCAAAGGAGTCATTTCACTCATGTCGTCTCCAGGATCAAAAACATCATAATCTTCAATGCCTGCCATGTTTTTAAATAATTAACTTTTTATTTTGTTTTATAAAAAAATGTCACAAGCATATGGCTCGATTCTTGACCCGCATAGAAGACTGAAAGAGCCCTTTGGCGTGAAGGGAAATAAACAGAATATTATTGTTCCAAATAATCCATCTACTATTGATTCAGATCAAATTCTTACTGTTAAATTTCCAGACCTAGGAGCAGATGAAGTGATTGTGCCGGGATCTGCACGGCTTACTTTCAAAATAGAACTTGATTCAGCAACAGATGCAAACAGGACAGTAGTTCAGAATCTGGGACAGGCAATCGTTAAGAAAATTTCTATAAAACTTGAGGGGCAAGAAATATTTTCTTTACACAATGCAGACATATTTCTAATCTATTCTGATCTATGGCTAACCGATAATGAAAGGGCCGATCTTGCGTTTCAAGGAATCGAAAATAACGAAGCACTAAAACACAGAATAGACGCCGAAGATGCTAAAGCCGGCAACAAGTATGAAGCTGTAAGTTTTGCTTATGGAAATCGCTTTTCCATACCCTTAGATTTTGAGTTGTTAAAAGCGCATGCGCCATACTTTCAAGGAGCATTAAAAGACAGATTGTCATATGAACTAACTTTTAATGAATACAAACGTGTCATTAAATCTACAGACTCTAACGCAAAGTACAGCATTTTCGACATCTCGTTAGAGTTTGACATTGTTAGCAACCCTAACTTAGCAAGGCTGATTGAGCAACAATATCAGTCAAAATTAGCAATATATTACGAAAGAGTGATTCATCATACTAAATATCCTAAAAGCAGGGCAGACACAATATGGAACTTTAGTTTTAGTGCTACAGCAAGATCCCTTAAAGGTATTTTATTGCTGTGTGAAGATGAAGAACCATTCAAAAGACAAAGTGAAAAGTTTATTAATCCTAAAATAACTAAAGTACAATGTTCAATTGAGGGTAGTCCTAACCAAGTCTACGGTAGCGGGCTTAAACCTTATCATCATTTTGATGAAATAAGAAAATTGTTTGGAGGCGGGAGGTGTAGAAATCCAACAGTAGACCTTGTGTCTAAAGATCTACACCTTCACAGTGTTAGACTTGATGAATATTTAACAACGAAATACGGTTTATGGATTGACCTAAGGTCAACAGAAGATAATCAGTTGCATGGGAGTGGGAGAACAGTTAAAGACGTAATAAACATTCAAATTGATAAAGAAAAAGAGAGTGATAAACCACTTAATGTACATTTGTTTTTAATATATGATGCGCAGCTGAATATTCAAGATAACAGATTAAAAGATATCCAATACTAAATTATTTTTATTTTTAAAAAGCATGTCTGTTCAGGTTTATCCAAAAGTGCCCAAAGAAGAGAACTCTGTTGCTGTAGACATAAAAACTTTCAGATTAACAAACATAACACAAATGCAAACCCAACTAGAGCAGGACCTTTCAAAATACAGCAAAACCAAACGAAGGTATTCTGCTGTCTTTAATGCTGTTACATATGTTAATACTGGAGCATCGGCGGTTAGTGCTTTAACAGCAGGAACAAGTGTAGGTCTCTTAGCAACAGGCGTAGGTGCACCGGTAGCTATACCTCTAGGTGGTGTGTCTTTAACTCTTGGCCTGTGTTCATTGGCTGTAAGTGCTGTCAGCAAAAAAATAAAAGCTAAACTCCAAAAGCACACAGCTATGGTTCAACTAATAACAGCTAAACTTAGTTCTTTCAAACTGACAATAAATAAAGCACTTGCCGACTCGAACATCACGGATGAAGAATTTAGTCACCTACAGGCTGATTTTGAGGACTACAAAAGACAAAAGTTTGATCTTCAAAGAAAGGCAAGGGCAACTTTTTCTCAACAACCAGACACCGACCAGATAAAAAAGGAATGTTTAAAAAAAAGTAAACGAAACATTAAACTCTGTTCTAAACAGCTCACATTAACAACCCCAAAGGGCGTTTATACTTTAGTTTATGAGTCCAAGCACAAAAAGACCGTTGATATTGATTCTGATTAAGTATTTTTTTTTTAATTTAAATAAATATTTTGAGTTAGAAAAGAAACTCAACATGGATAAGATATATGAAGGTTCAGATGAATTGTTTGAAGCAATGCTCGAGGAAGAGCGTTTGTCAAGAGCACTAAATGAGATTGATTTAGAAGTTATTAATCCAAAAAACGTGCGGGAAAGCGTTGTACACGCTATTTCTCAAGTTCCAAGTAAACTAACAATAAACCCTCCAGTTAAAGTAAGGTTAGTTGTTTTAATCGACTATATAACAATAAATGAAGAAAATCTAGAAGTCTGGGTCTCAACTAAACAGCAGACTATTCTTTCCTCTAATGACTTAACACCTGGTTGGGCAGACCAGCTGCTTACACAGTTTGATGTGGCCGCTGAAGAAGCCAAAATGAGAGGCTCTGGCTGGTCAGAGGGTAAAGTCTTAGAGATCAGATTAAAACAGGCTAAGTATGAGCCGATTGTTGGCAAGGCTTACATTCCACTACCTCCATCATTAGTTGCAAAACGAGCAGTTCTAAACATAAAGAATTCAGACAACAAATGTTTTATGTGGTGCGTTCTTGCTAGGCTGCATGTATTCCGCAAAAACGCAGAGAGAGTGTCTAACTATGAACCTTACATCAATGATCTTAACTTTAGAGGAATATCCTTTCCTGTTAGTGTAAATCAGATTGATCAGTTTGAAGAACAAAACAAACCAATAACTGTTAATATCTACATATGGGATGAGGAAACAAATCTACAGCCGATTAAAGTGTCCAAGAACAGTCCAACGATTGGCGAACCAGACAAAAATCATGTTGACTTACTACTGATGTTTTCACCAACAGGGCTACCACATTACACATTGATACGCACAATGAGTAGATTACTAGTGCATACTACAAAACAACATAGCAAACAAGAATTCTGTAGAAAATGTTTAACAAGAATTCCATCTGTTAAAGCAGCAAGCGAACATGTAAAACATTGTATTAGCCCAGTTGACTGTGATACAGAACTAATTACGCCCGGAGAAGGCAGTAAAGTTAGTTTTAAGAACTGGAAACGGTTGCAAACTAGTCCATATGTTGTTTACGCAGACTTCGAATCACTCATTGTTCCTTATGAAGGACCAACCCCACAGAAACTTCCTAAAACAGTCTTAATGAGTAATCATCAGATTTGCTCATTTGCCTTCATCATTGTTAGGTCGGATGGCGCCCATTCAAAGCCAGAATTATACAGAGGACCAAATGCTGCAAAATACTTCTTAAAACGCATGCAGCAAGTGCGTAATGCCTGTTCTAATAATCTAAACTTATCTGAAATCATAATGACGCCTGAAGACCAACAACAGTATGACTCAGCCACTCACTGTTGGATTTGTGGGGCGGCCTTGGTTGCCACCGCAGAGAATCCAACAGTAAGAGACCATGATCACATTAGTGGAAAGTTTAGAGGAGCAGCACATAACAAATGCAATCTTCAACTAAAGTTTGAACCAAAGACATGGAAGCTGCCTATATTCTTTCACAACTTGCGAGGTTACGACTCTCACCTTATAATGCAAGCAGTAACCAGCGACTTCAGGGTGTCATGCATTGCACTGTCATCAGAAAAGTACATGTGTTTCACTTTAAATAACATGTCTTTCTACGACTCTATGCAACACATGATGGGCTCATTAGAGTCACTGGCTATGTCCTTAAAGTCCTGCCCAATAACAGAAGAATATTTTGACCCAACTCTTGTTAGAAAGGGCGTTTACCCTTATGAGTACATGAACAGTTGGCAAAGGTTTGACGAAGATACACTTCCGCCTAAAGGCGCGTTCTTTTCTAGTCTTAGAGGAAAGGACATCAGTGATTCTGATTACCAGCATGCTCAAGATGCGTGGCAGAAGTTAGAGTGTAAAACGATGGGAGACTATCATGATTCCTATTTAATGGCGGATACCTGTTTGTTGGCGGACGTCTTTGAAAATTATAGGAAGACCTGCATGAAACATTACAGCCTGGATCCTGCGCATTATATTTCTGCACCCGGGATGAGCTGGGACGCTTTCTTAAAATTTACTGGAGTACAAATTGATTTATTGTCTGACCTGCCAATGCTTCAGATGATTGAAAACGGATTGCGTGGGGGAATCAGTATGGCGTCGCACCATTACTGTAAAACAAACAACAAATACTTGGACGACTATGATCCAAGTAAAAGGTCTAACTATCTCATGTATTTAGATGCAAACAATCTGTATGGATGGGCAATGGCGCAATCACTTCCATTACGCAACTTTAAAATGTACACAGACGGTGATACGAATAATATTCAAAAAGCATTAAAGTGGTTGGGCAGTTTGACGCCAGATCAACAGTGTGGATACATTCTAGATGTTGACTTAGAATATCCTCAGGAACTCCATGATTACCATAATGACTATCCATTAGCAGCAGAAAGTCTAAAGATGGCAAAAACAGAACCACCTAAACTTGTGCCTAATCTTCGAGGCAAAAAAAATTATGTCTGCCATTACAGGCTTCTACAATTTTATTTAAGACATGGTTTAAAGTTGACAGCTGTTCATCGTATAATTGCTTTTGATCAAGAACAGTTCATGAAACCATACATCATGAAAAACACTGATCTCAGAACTAAATCCACAGATGCTTCAGAAAAAGACTTTTTCAAGTTGATGAACAACAGCTGTTTTGGAAAGACTATGGAGAATCCGCACAAGCGTAAAGATGTTAGATTGGTCACCAGAGAGAACGATGCAATTAAGCTAACTTCTAAACCTAATTATCAGGACTTCAGAAGATTTCATGATCAGCTTTTTGGCATAATGATGAAAAAAAAGAAAGTCAAATTGGATAAGCCCGTTTTTATTGGGTTTACTGTTTTAGAGCTGTCGAAGCTTTTGATGTTAGAATTTCTTTATGACTACTTTAAACCCTTGTATCCGGAGTCCAGAGTTCTGTACACAGATACAGATTCCTTTGTTATAGATATCCCTACTGAAGATATCTATAAAGACATGGAATTAGAAGTAGCTAAAGGGCATGCGGGATGGTACGACACATCTGATTATCCTAAAGATTCGCCTTTGCATTCAACTGTTAACAAGAAGGTTTTAGGTAAGATGAAGGATGAATTATCTGGAGGTGTGATCAAGGAGTTTGTTGGTTTGAGGTCGAAAATTTACAGTCTTTCAAGCCAAAAAAAAGTTGTTAAAAAAGCAAAGGGAATATCTCGTAGTGTTGTGCAATCAAGCATATCCCATGACAACTATAAAAAAGCATTGTTTGACAATAAGATTTTCATCATGACAACGTAAAACTACGATCTAATCTACATGAGATCAACACAACTGTTGTAACAAAGAAGTCATTAGATAGAACAAACACAAAACGTGTGTTTGTTAATCCAGAGTTTTCATATGCAATCGGGCATTGGAAAACAGCATAATTACATACCTTCTTCATCCGCGGGTTTATATTTTTCCTCAAATTTATCTAGAAGCTCAATCATATCAATATCCAATTCAGACAAAATTTTTCTCATGTTTGCTTGATGTGCACGAATTTTTTTTATTTTTTCAAGATATTCTTTATCCGTTATTCTGATAATCAAAATTGGGGATCGTAGGCGATCAGGATGCGTTGCCGTGTACTGATGAATCCACTTAATTGTTTCCTTAATAGCTGAACACGTATCATATGATTCTTGTATTAATTTTAAGGTCTCTTTTTTTATCATCATTTTAGTTTCATGTAAGATTTCTTCCTTTTGAGCTTCCATTTTAAACTCAAATATATTTACGTAAATTAATTAAGCGGAACTGTGTCTGGCGGGATTATTTGCAGTTCTTCTTTCACAAAAGATCTTTGAGGGGCTGGTCGTTTTGTTGTGTCAGTTTCTCGTAAATAATACACGGGCGGATTCATCTTTACAATTCTTTTTATTTCATATAAGTCAACACTCCAAACTGGATCGGTTGCCCTGATGCGGGTGTCCCCTTCTGCTTCTCCCGGTAAATAAAGGTACCTTACTTTCAAACCAAATGGTAATAGTTTGCTTGATGAACTGGCGTCTCCTTCAACAACATTTATTTTTGTTTTTTTGATTGCTTGTACTGGTTTTAGACCTTTAAATTCTTCATTATTCATTGCACGTAGAACTGAGGGCAGTCTTCTAACCCATTCTGTGTTGCGAGAATTGTCAATCAGCTCTCTGTGATACTGGTAGGAAAAAAGCCTTTCAGATAACTGTTTGTTAAAGTTTTCAACCAAACCCTGTGATCTGTGAACTCCTGGAATGCCTCTTTTAATGGTAACTCTATGTTTTAACAATAATTGATTTACTTGACCTTTAAATTCTTTTCCATCATCGACTTGAATCATGCGAGGATAAGTTAACGGGCCTCGTTGATATATCAGTTGTAAAGCGACAGCAACAGCAGAAGCACTCTTTTGTGTTAATGGTTCAGCATCTTTGTATCTTGAAGCTATGTCAATGACTGTAAGTGCGTACTTAAATCTTTTTCGTCTAATCGTATCATGGGGTAAATATAGAAGATCCATTTGATGGGTGTCGTTCGGTATTGTGTTGACAAAGTGTGGTCTTTGTATTCGTTTAGGCGCTGGTAAATAAATTTGCCAAATCGCTTGTTTAGATAACCATTCTTTTGCTGTTTGTTCACTGACTCCCGCTGCTTGGCTAAGCTTTTTAATTGCTGTTATTCCCTTCCAATATCCTTTTGGAGAATAATAGATTTTGTACATTTTTATTCAGCCAATACTTTGTGCAACAAAATACACAGCGGTCATGCCAAAGACAATAAACAATATTTCTTGCATCTTTTGTTTTTCTGATGGTTGATAAAAGTCGCTAAATTTTGGTGGGGGCAATGTTTCAACTTGTTTGCCTGTTACTAGAAAATATTCTTTTATTGCCTGGTCAACATCTTTAAATGTGTAAGCTGCATGTCCCTGTTGTTTAAGTCTGTCGTTAATAAAATCTAACTGCTCCATTCTTTGCTTTTCATAGGTGTCTTGTGCAGCAGCTAGTTGCTCCATAGCTCTGTTATGTCTTTTTCTCTCATTGTTATTTTGTAGTTTACTAAATGCGTAATTACTTCCGCTAAAAGCAAGCGCATTAACCACAGCGCCACCAATCATCATTACGAGTGAAGCCATTTTTATAAATGTATTTTTTTTTAATTTTACATATTGATACTGTCTGGAATTATTCCTTGCTTAACTAGAAAATCTTTCGTAGCAAATGAAGCTGTAATAACAGCAATCAGCTTTGCTGAGTCTTCAAAGTCTAGTTTGCCAAGATCTGCTGGTTTTATTTTTAACAGGCTTTTACCAAGCATTGTGTATCCTACACTTAGGCCTCCAATAACAGCAGAATGGTATACAAGGTTAGTAATAGTTTTTTCGGTGCTCATTTTTAAAAAATAAAATAATATTTATTCATTAATAAAACATGAACTGCGATGATTTACTTCCTGAACTTACAAATGATCAAGTTGATGACCAAGCTATTATGCGCCAAAAGGAAAGGCTGTATTCTTTAGCAGCATGTGGAAAAACAAAACAGTACCTTGGAAATGAATTCAGCATAGAACAGATTCAACAAATGTCGCCACAAGACATTGTAAAGTATCACAACAGGTATGAAGCGCAACTGGGGTCAAGAATGGTAAAAAGTGTTGGGCAAACGGTTCTTAGTTTGTACACTAAACTAGTTAGTAGATTTGCTCCCATTGATTCTGAACAAGATTTTATGTATGATTTAACACAGGATCCAGTTTTAACAAAGACATTAGAGTCTCTAGGATGTGATCTATATTACAGATTTGGAACATTGTTATCGCCATTAATCATGGGATTAATTACTTTTAATCATATAGATTTTGTTTCCCTTCAAAATGACCGAGCCAGAAAATCAGCAGAATCAGAAAACATTGAATCAGGTGGAGAAAGTGACCAGTAAAAAGCCTCCTCATCCTGGGCGTGTTGCAGCAGGAAAAAAATTAGCAGAGTGGAACAAACAAAAAAAAATAATGTTCCGAGCACAGAATGTAACTCATAATGAAAAAACACCAGTTGTGCCAGAGCCACAACAAGAACAAGTTGTTTCAAGTCCCGCAACATCATCATGGATTATTTGGATTAAAAGAGTTAGCATTTTTGGCGTCATTGCTGTTGGTGGGGGTGGTTATTACGTTTATAAAACATATAAAGAAAGACAGCAAAAACCAAAGCAGCCCAAAAAATCACAGCCACTAAATACAAAATCTGAACAAAAAAGAATACCAGAACCACCAACAACAAAAGATCATTTTGATCCATTTGATATGCAGTAATATTTCAAGAACTTAATAAATAATTATAAGTGACTTGAATAAGAACTTGATAACGACTTGATGACGACTTGATGAAAACTTAAATAAGAACTTGATAAGAACTTGATGACGACTTGATAAGAACTTAAAGTAACTTGATTAAGAACTAGATTAAGAATTTGGGGTAACTTGATTAAGAACTTGGGGTGACTTAATTAAGGACTTGGGGAAACTTAATTAAGGACTTGGGGTGACTTAATTAAGAACTTAATTAAGGACTTGGGGTGACTTAATTAAGGACTTGGGGTGACTTAATTAAGGACTTGGGGTGACTTAATTAAGGACTTGGGGTGAAAAGTGGAACTGGTAGGACCACTTGTCATTTGATATGTCAGCCACTTGCTTTGCGACTGAACAGGATGTGCGTGGGCGCTGTGCAGTGATTCGTTGTCGGGCTGGCCTGCAACTACTAGTTAAGCGCGATGAAGAACAGAGAAAGAGGCAGCTCACGCTATAGCAAAGAACGTGTTAGCGCACGCCCGCTGTGCGGACAGACCTATTGGATTAATAAACTAAGAACTCTCAAATCTGACAATTTCTATTACACAAGCCATCGCGTTGACGCCAAAGATACATGCTGCTCTAAAAACCCACGCCGGTGTGGCAGCTGACTGGATGTGAAGAAGGTATGTACATTGTCACCTAACTGACTGTGTGCTGTGTTCTGTGTAAACAAAGGCCTCTTGTCTGTGTTAAGTCGTAAACCCCACACACCAACAAACCGACACGCACACTGAAAACAGCGAAGTGGTGGCTTCCCATTCGAGAATGTTCAAGAACATTTGTGACAAAGCGCGCCGCGAGCACAGTGAGAAAAGAAACGCAGTAGGCGCGCGAGGCGTGTTTTATTGATAGGGAGGCACACAGTTTGTAAACAGGACGCTCGGCCTGCTGACTTACTGCGTCGTTATAATTGTGTTGTCTTGGTCTTGCAAAAAAGCTGACAGTCAACCGACTGGTAGTACAGACTGTTTGGGGGAACGCAGACACTATTTATTATAGATGACTGTTCGGCCGAAACTGGCTTTCAGTGGAAGACATGCTGGGATAAGTGTGTGGATTTTATGTCAAAAATATAACTCAGTTTTAAAAGACTTTAGAGAACAATTAAAGACTGTAGTTTTATTTCACATGAAAGACAGAGACGCATTTGATGAATGTATGCGTGAAAATGATGTTATTGAAAACGATCAAGAAAAACGAAGGATTAAGCAAAAACTTAAGTCTCAAAAGTTTTCTAAATTAGTGTTAAAAACAGATAATCCTACACATTATGTATGTTTGTAAAGTGTTTACTATTAGAGAACTATAAAATAGGCACTCTGGGTAAGCCGGCGGAGCAACAGCGAAACCGCTTCAGCCGGTTGGAGCTGGCGGAGGTGGGTGAGCCAGAGTGCCTATTTTATAGTTCTCTCATGTGCATGTTCCAATACCAGCATCTGAATCAATTCGTCCGTTAAAAATGTATATTGACAGTGATTTACATACATCTAAGAGACGATAACCATAATTATTAGGCCTCTGCTTATCTTGAGATGATCTTTGACAAGGTGGAAATTATCTTCGCTCATATCATAGAGAACATCAGAGAACACAGACTGAGTGAACTGATTCATATCAATAAAATAAAATAAATCAATCAAATAATCAATCATAAAATCATTCATACTTTTGGTATAAGCATTAAAATCGCCCAACAACAAAACATAACAATCCTTATATTTATTTGTAATGATAACAATTCCGTCTCAATCACATCAAACAGTTCAACATTGCTATAAATTGAACCTTCGGGAGGAATGTATACGCCACCAATCAGACAGTCTTTATCATAACCTGAAAATGATCATTTTAATAGACACCAAGCCACACATCCACCACAATAAGGTAAAATCACCACACACGTACATAGCTTGCTTTCGATGGCTATTCCAATACCACCAGAACGTCGATTAGACAGGCATTTTCTGTTAAACAGTTTAATGTCATATCCCCAGTCACTGAAGCAATCAGAGATAAA
This sequence comes from Conus canariensis, assembly GCA_033310375.1. Classification (NCBI taxonomy): domain Eukaryota; kingdom Metazoa; phylum Mollusca; class Gastropoda; order Neogastropoda; family Conidae; genus Conus; species Conus canariensis. Next base: position 33,509 of record JAMYXO010000077.1, read on the forward strand.
TAAAGCATCTTGGTCATCAGTTTTAGTCTCAAGGAAAACGGCAATGTCGAATAGTTGAATATAGTTCACAAATTCCAAACACTGGAGACGGGAACGCAATCCACACACATTTAAAGTTACAAAAGCCAGCTCACGATCATGGCGAACAGTGTGATCCACATCCATATCAAGAACATAATCATCGTTGACATCACAATTAGAAACGCAAGCTTGAAAGCAAAAGGGATTCACAGATGACGTTACCACACTAGATGATCGCTCATCAGAAGATTGACTGGAAGAATAGAAACAATTACCAACACATAGACAAGATGAAGAATGAGTACAGCTACAAGCACATAATGTTGAGACTACACATGAGTCAGATGAATCACCACGACCTCCGGCAAATCCCTAGCTGGTGTAGATGAAGTGCTGAAGCCTAAGCACCGTGTAGTCTACCTTCGTCACACCGATCCGGAAAAGGTCGTCAGGTAACTCTACGTACAGCGCGTTGCTGCCGAAAGATCCCGCACTGCCACTGCTGTTCCTCCCAGGAGCGGCCTTCAACTGACACACACACACACACACACACACACACACACACACACACACACACACACACACACACATTCACTCACACACTCACAGACACAGGCACACAAGACCAGAGGGGACAGTATGTATCAGCAACGCTGTACGGAAATGACGATCTTCAGAGTAATACACTGAAGTAAAAATACCCTGAAAGGCATTTAGATTTTTTTTTTTTAATCCGAAAGGCGCACTGGAATGACAATATTCATAACAATACATTCAAACGAACGTCTTCAGAATTATACACTGAAAGGACAATGTCCAAACTGGTACATTGAAATGGTACATAGACTTTATCAGATTTAAAATTTTACACTGGTATTGAGTATCCAAAACGCTACATGTAAATGATACATGGAAAGTGATACTTTGACACGACAGTATCTGGAATGATACTTCAAAACAGGACCATCCCGAATAACGCATTAGTGACAAAGCACTGAACGGTACATAGAAATGACAATACCCAGAATGTTATATTGAAACGATGATACCCAGAATGGTATATTGAAACGATGATACCCAGGATGGTATATTAAAACGACTATACTAAGAATGGTACACTGAAATGGTTATATTCAGAATGATACATTGACATGACAATACCCAGATTAGTACATTGACATGACAATACCCAGAATTGTACATTAAAATGACAATATCCAGAATGGTACATTAAAATGACAATACCCAGATGGTACATTGAAATGAAAATATCCAGAATTGTACATTGAACTGACAATACCTAAATTGGTACATTGAAATGAAAATACCCAGAATGGTACATTGAAGTGACAATACCTAAATTGGTACATTGAAATGACAATACCCAGAATGGTACATTGCAATGACTATACCCAGAATGGTACATTATAATGACTATACCCTGAATTGTATATTAAAATGAAGATACCCAGAATGGTACAGTGAAATGAAGACACCCACAATGGTCCACGGAAAAAAAAACAACAAACAACTATACACAGAATGGTACATAGAAAAAAAAAATCTATCTATCTATCTATATATATATATATATATATATATATATATATATATATTATATATATATATATGAACAATATAAAAAAGTTCTTAAAAAATCTGAAGGTGCTCAACCCCTTGGGGAGCAACATCTGTTAAAAAATATTTTTAAAATGAAGTGGTAAAATCTACAAGCTTGTTTCTAGCGTTGCTATCTTCAGGATGTCTTTTGGGGCACGCCAACGATCTTTTATGGCGTGCGGGACTTGATTTCAACTCTGTGTGTGCAGGCGGATCTCATTTGCTGCACGTGCGGCCTGTGGTTCTTATTGGGGCCTGTTCAGGTGGAATGTGCTAGCAAAGATTTCCACTTGTGCCTGCAATTGTTTACAATTTCTACTTTTGTGTTCAGAGTTGCTAAGTGTGGTTTGCATAATATTAACCATTTTTCTGTGGAGCATAGATTGCATCTTTTTGAAATATTGTTGTATGGTGTTGCTCTTTTTATGATTTTCCATGATATGTTGTAGTCTATTTTTTTATCTTTGAGTCTCCAGATGTATTTGCTCAGCTCTGTTTGATTTTTGTATTTTTCATTTTTGAATGACTGTTTGTGGTTTGCGTATCTAGTTTTGAAAGTGTTTTCAGTAATCCCTACATATGTTTCTTCTTCATTTTCTGATGTTACCGTAGCTTGGTATACAATGTTGCTGTGAAGACATTTATTGCTCAGGGGGCACTGTTCTTTTTTAGTGCAGTTGCAAGATGTCCTTTCGGCACCCTTCTCTTTTATGTTGCTTTTCATTTTGTTAGATGAATCAATCATGTTTTTGAGGTTGGGCATACATGAGTATGACAGTTTAATGGTGTTTTTGTTGAATATTTTGGACAGTTTGTGTTCTTTTGGGAATGATGTTGCCAAGATTTTAAAGAATTCTTTTCCTACATTTGTTTTTACTTGTCCATCGTATGGTGGGTTGTACCATATGATCTTTCTTTTCCTATTTTTCTTAATTCTGTTCGTGTTGTTGTCTGGACTGTATTGTAGTTTGTAATTGTAACCACTTTTTTGTAATGCTTCTTGATATTCTGTTGCTGCATCATTGAATGCGTTTTCATTGCATGACAGGTTGGATAGTCTCTTGTTTATACCATTGGGTATTGTTTTTAGTATAGATGGTGGGTGGTTGCTTTTGATGTTTACGTAGACTGGTATGTCATTGGGTTTTTTGTATGGTTTGTACACATGGTCATTGAGGTCTAATGTTATGTCTAGGTAATTCACTACTTTTTTGTTTGCTTCTATTGTGATTTTTAAGTTGTGGTTTTTAAAGATTTTACATAATTCTTTTTTCTTGTTTTCAATGGTTCTTGGATTATTGTTTAATGCAGCAAGGCCGTCATCTCTGTATAAACCGGCCTGTTTTCCAAGTTGTTTTTGGATGTTGGATAGCATGAATAGTCCGACTAGTTCACATGTTTCGGCACCATCATACGATCCCATGTTTACATCAAATGTGGAGTTTTTGCTCGTTTTTTTAATCCAAGTTTCACTTCTGCTATATATATATATATATATATATATATATATATATATATATATATATATATATATATATATATATATACAGAGAGAGAGAGAGAGATCAATATGGTTGAACAGCCTAAAACGATTCTTAAAGCGCTCGACCCCATGGGGAGCAACATTTGTTAAAACAAGTATTAAAAAGGAATATTAAAATTCTCTACAAATTTGTTTCAAGCTTTCTGGCTCTCTTCAGGATGATATTTGGGTTGCCCACCGCCGGTGTTATATAGCGTGTGGGGCCCGGTTGCAGCTGTTTTCACGTGCGGATTGTTTGCACGTGTTTTTTGAGGTTTTCAGGTTGTTGTTTGGGGTGTGTTCACTAACAACGATTTCCATTTGTGCCTGCAGTTGTTTACTATTTCTGTTTTAGTGTTAAGAGTTGCTAAGTGTGGTTTACATAGTATTAGCCATTTTTCAGTTAAACATAGGTTGCATCTTTTTGAAATATTGCTGTATGGTGATGCCCTTTTTATGATTTTCCAGGGTATGTTGTAGTTTATTTTTGCGTCTTTAAGTTTCCAAATGTATTTGCTCAGTTCTGTTTGGTTTTTGTATTTTTCTTTATTAATGACTGTTTGTGGTTAGCATATCTGGATTTGAAGTGGTTTTCAGTGATCCCTATGTATGTTTCTTTTTTCATTTTCTGATGTCACAGTAGCCTGGTATACAATATTGTTGTAAAGACATTTATTGTCTAGTGGGCACTGCTCTTTTTTAGTATAATTGCAAGATTTCCTTTCTTCACCCTTCTTTGCTGTGTTGGTTTTCATTTTGTCGGATGCATCAGTTAGATTTTTGAGGTTGGGCATACATGAATACGATAATTTGACTGTGTTTTTGTTGAATATTTTAGACAGTTTGTGTTCCTTTGGGAATGAAGTTGTTAAGATTTTGAAGAATTCTTTCCCTATGTTTGTTTTGAGTTTCTCGTCATATGGAGGGTTGTACCATGTGATTTTTCTTTTCCTGTTTTTCTTACTTTTATTTGTGTTGTTATCTGGGTTTTATTGTAGTTTGTAATTGTATCCACATTTTTTGCAGTGCTTCTTGGTATTCTACTGCTGCGTTGTTGAACACTCTTTCATTGCATGACAGATTTAATAGTCTCTTGTTTATGCTGTGGGGTATGGTCTTTAAAACAGATGGTGGATGGTTACTTTGGTGTTCACATAAATAGGTGTGTCGTTGGGTTTTTTGTATGGTTTATATATGTGGTTGTTGAGGTCAAGTGTTATGTCTAAGTAGTTCACTACCTTTTTGTTTGCTTCAATGGTGATTTTTAAGTTGTGATTTTGGAAGATTTTGCATAGTTCTTTTTTCTTATTTTCAATGGTTCTTGGGTTGTTGTTTAGTGCAGCAAGGCCGTCATCTCTGTATAGTCCAATTTGCTTTCCGAGTTGTTTCTTGATGTTGGATAGTATGAATAGTCCGACCAGTTCGCATGTTTCTGCACCATCATATGATCCCATGGTTACGTCAAATGTTGAGTTTCTGTTCGTTTTCTTGGTCCAGGTTTCATTTTTGCTGTGCAGTAACGTTTTCTTGGTGGGGAGGATGATTTCCATTTCTGACCCTGTTATGTCTGTGTGTTTACTAGCAAACTTCAGGGCTTTGGTGAGTAGTTCCTCATCTATAGATGGGTAGAAGTCTACTATGTCGAATGTGATGAACACTGTATTACTTTGTTTATTGAGTTTTTTTAACCATTGGATAACTTCGTATGTGTTCTTCCAGAGGTTGTATTCAGAATTTGATTTTACGTTCTTTATTATCTTTTCTAGAATTTTCTTACTTATTTTGCCTAGTTCTGATTTGGATGGATTTACTAGTCTACATGTTGGGTTGTTATGAAAGTTAGGCTTGTGGTCTTTGAGTGTTATAAAGGCTTCTTTTGTTGTTGTCGCTTCTACCCTGTCACTTAAGTCTATGCGATGTACAAGTTCTTTTTCTTTAGTGCAGATACTGTCATGTATATTTTTGTCGTCATTTTTGTAGTTTTTCTGAATGCTTTTGTCAAGGAGTTGGGAGTATTCCTTTGGTTCCATTTTGTAGTAATTACTAGTTTTATCAGCCTTCACACATATTTTTTGTCATTTTGTATTTGTTTTATTTGGTTTTTTAATGTTGTTTGGAAATCGTTGTTAGATTTTTTTAATTCAATATTGGCTATCATTCTTAAATTTTATCCTCAAAAGATTTCATTTCGTCTATGGCTGGTGGTGATCGCCATGATTTGAAATCGTAGGTGTTTTTGTCCTCTTTTTTGTGTTTGGATTCAGGAAAAAGAATGCTTTCCATCTCATGCTGCATACGAACTTTTCGGTTTGTTCTATTAATTTTTGTATGTAGGATTGTGGATTAGAAAACGGTATGTTTTTTGTTGACTGCCTAAAATTGATTTCCTCCATTTTAAAATCCTTCAGGCCACAGTGCTCAACGTGAGGAGCGATTAAGATCAATATGGTTGAACAGCCTAAAACGATTGTAAAAGCGCTCGACCCCATGGGGAGCAACATTTGTTAAAACAAGTATTAAAAAGGAACATTAAAATTCTCTACAAATTTGTTTCAAGCTTTCTGGCTCTCTTCAGGATGATATTTGGGTTGCCGTATTAAAAGGGAATATTAAAATTCTCTACAAATTTGTTTCAAACTTTCTGGCTCTCTACAGGATATTTTGGGTTGCCCACCGCCGGTGTTATATAGAGTGTGGGGCCCGGTTGCAGCTGTTTTCACGTGCGGATTGTTTGCACGTGTTTTTTGAGGTTTTCAGGTTGTTGTTTGGGGTGTGTTCACTAACAACGATTTCCATTTGTGCCTGCAGTTGTGTGTGTGTGTGTGTGTGTGTGTGTGTGTGTGTGTGCGTGTCCTTCTTGCTCACGTGCATGCACATTGAAAGGGAACACGCATAGACATGTGTATGAGCCATCCATGGCCAGCATGCCATGTGCCCATCCACTTGCTGCCAGTTTTCAGTTACGGTTTTTGTTCCAGTTTCATCAAGGAGGCGTCACCGCGTGCGGAATAGTCCGTATACGCTACATCACATCCGCTAAGTTTTGAGACCACACTGCACATGATTTTAAGCTGATGGATAAATGAATAGCAACTGAGATGAGAGAATTGAAGAAAGGGTCTCGTGGCTACGACTTAGCGGATGTCTGACTTACGCATTAGCCCAGTGCGCTGGTCAGACCTTGAGTGTCTACCTGGCATTAGTTGTCTTTTTGTTTTTATTTCTTGTCTTTTTGTTTTTTGTATGTGTTTGCAGCGGATGTCTGACTTACGCATTAGCCCAATGCGCTGGTCAGACCTTGAGTGTCTACCTGGCATTAGTTGTCTTTTTTTGTTTTTGTTTCTTGTCTTTTTGTTTTTTGTATGTGTGTACAGTGGATGTCTGACTTATGTATTAGCCCAATGTGCTGGTCAGACCTTGAGTGTCTACCTGGCATTAGTTGCCTTTTTTTGTTTTTGTTTCTTGTCTTTTTGTTGTTTGTATGTGTGTACAGTGAATGTACAAATGTGTGTGTATGGATGTGTGGGCATGGGCCCATATGTGTGCGCGTGCGCATGTTTGTGTGCGTGTGTGTGTGTGTGTGTGTGTGTGTGTGTGTGTGTGTGTGTGTGTGTACGCGCTTGTGTGTGTGTGTGTGTGTGTGTGTGTGTGTGTGTGTGTGTGTGTGTGTGTGCGTGTGTGTGTGTGTGCGCGCTTGTGTATGTGTGTGTGTGTGCGTGTGTGTGTGTGTGTGTGTGTGTGTGTGTGTGTGTGTGTGTGTGTGTGTGTGTGTGTGTGCGCGCGCATGCGTATGTGTGTGAGTGTGCGTGTCCGTGTGTGTGTGTGTGTGTGTGTGTGTGTGTGTGTGTGTGTGTGTGTGTGTGTGTGCATGCGCGACTGCACATGTGCGCGCGTGCGCAAGCGCATGCAAACATGTGTGTGTGTGTGTGTGTGTGTGTGTGTGTGTGTGTGTGGTGTGTGAGTGTGTGTGTGTGTGTGTGTATGTGTGTGTGTGTGTGTGTGTGTGTGTGTGTGTGTGTGTGTGTGTGTGTGAATGTTCATAAGATGACTTATGATCAAGAACCATCAAATACAACACACACACATACACACACACACACACACACACACACACACACACACACACACACACACAACACACACACACACACACACACACACACACACACACACACACACACACACACACGCACACACACACACACACATAACAATAAGAACAACACCCCCTCCCCCCACCCCCTCCCCCAGCGACACATGCATGCACACACTCACTCTCACACATAAAGGCTTACACACTCTCGTCGGTGGACTCTCTAGTTAACACGCTGGCATTACCCCACTGATGAATACATACCAGCGCACATACGTCTACAGTATGCACTTGGGGCCCTGAGAGATTCAAAGTCTTTTCTCAGTTGATAAGTGTTTCATCTTTTGTGTCTGTCATTGGAAAGGCCGGGTATGAGTTTGCCCAATCTCTAGGAGTCTTCGCAGTGTTAGTCTTGAGATTATTTTTTAATGTTTGGCTGGTGACGCTTCTTCCTCTTCCCTTAAGTCTGGATGTGTGGACACTTCCTCTCTTGATGTTCAGATCTGAAAGATGGTCTATGGTATAGTGGCTTTGCTTTTGTTTGCTTAACTGATGCTTCAGATTTCTTTTTTTTTTTTTTTTTTTTTTTTTTTGTGGGTAACTTTTTTTTTTTTTTTTTTTTTTTAATTTGTTTTTATTGTTATTCCACATACAAAGAGAAAGAAAAAAAAACTACACACATATATGAAGAGAACAGCAGAAAGAAATAAACAGCAACATTCATAACTAAGAGTTAGGTATACAGCAAGAAAAACAAACAAACAAACTAACATACACAAAGAGCCAAACCACACACACATGAAAAAAAAAAAAAAAGAAGAGAGAGATAGACAGTAGGAGAGAGAGAGAGAGAGAGAGAGAGAGAGAGAGAGAGAGAGGGGGGGGAGAGGGGGGGTTTCAGTATAGCATTGTCTATGTAAAAAAAATAAAATAAAAATAAAAAAAAAACATGGTTACTTATTGACAATGCTATAAGAAGTATACATAAACCTGTATTAATCATATTGTTCTAATATTACTACCCATAATAGATGTATACATGCGTTTGATGAAAAAAGAAAAAAAAATGTATATACATAGCAAGATAAATCAGCATGCATACACAGATAATAAAGGAAAGGCAGACAAATAGACGGACAGACAGACAGACGAACAGACAAGCAAAGAAACAGGAAGACAGAATGGGTTGGGTCACAGCAAGTGAAGATGATATATGTTATTATCATAAGGTACATTATTTCTTGAGTACCACTATACAGAAATATTTCAGCAGCTTACAAGGGCCACACATGATATCCTCAGCAAAAGATTAAAAAAAAAGGAAAAAGATAATACGATTAGTCTAGTAACTGTTGTTATATTATGCATCATACTTATTTATATATTAATGCTGAAAAGACATGTTCCAGAGACGGTAACTAAAGCAGCTAGGTATTAGAAATCAAAGCTTCATAAGCAAGCCATCTGGCATGAAAATCCATGTGGTTCATGGTTAAGTATGAGTTATATTTTTCAATTCTATATCTATACGTCAACATTTTCAAGAAAACTGCTACATGTGGAAGACTGCCTTCTAACTTACACTTATATAGGTAATGTTTTGCTAGAAGAATAATGAAATAAAAACAGTAATCAATTGCGATTGTTATGTCGAAACCTAAAAGTACGAGAGACTCTGTTAGGCGTATATTTTGTGCGTGAGTGCATTTCTCTTTTACTAAATCAATTAACCTACTCCAAAAACATTTGACATGAGTGCATTTCCAAAACATATGGTCAATAGAATCTTTAAATAGTCCGCAAAAACTGCATTTATCATTATCAGTAACTCCGATTTCTTTCAAAATAACATTTGTACCTAAGCACCTGTGAATTATTCTCAACTGAAACCACTTAAGTTTTACATCTGTAATCTTATGTGCATTAAAAAAGCATGAATTCCAGTCATGAGCTTGTGAAAGTTTGATGTCCCACTTATCGCAGCACGGAGCTCTCAACTGATTATCAATCAGTATATCATAATAAGTCTTTGAACCTTTATAAATGGCAAACAATATCTTATAACATAATGGAGAAGTAATACATTTGTTGTTTTCGATGGTAATGTCAAATCCTTTTATGAATTCAATTATTGCTAACTTATACCCTGTATAAGTTAGAAAATCAATGTTGACATCATATTTTTCCTTAAATTGTCCGTGGGAAAGAAACTGACCATTATCATCAAAAAAATGTGCGAGATAATAGATACGTTTGTTTTGAAGCATTTTAGACACAATGTGTCTTTTCCCAACTTGAATACGTTTGTTGAAGCAAACTGGTTCAGCAAGTAGTTCAGCGGAATTTTTTGGCAGACATTTGTAATAAAAAAGTTTGTAAGCTTCAAGGACGTCTGCCCAGAACGGATTATATTTGGTAAATTTTGAGACAATCTCTGGACCGTGTTTACTCATATGAGGCCAATGAGGAAAATTACTGAGAAGAATACGTTTCCATTTGTGGTTTGATCTCTCAGTCCTACGGATCCAGGATAGTTTTAAGGATGTGACGAAGGTTTTTACATCAGGAAGACCAATACCTCCATTCCGTATGCTTTTATGCACTGTTTTTCGACTGATTTTTTCTGTTTTTTTATTCCACACAAACTTGTAACATATTTTCTGGCATGTTTGAAAGAAAACATCTGGTGGGTTTGGCAGAAACAGCCAAAGATGAGTCAGCTTTGAAAGGATGATGGATTTCAAAATTGCTATTCTACCTAGGGGCGTAATTTGGCGTTTTACCCATATTTTGAACAAATGATTTACGTCTGCTAGTCTTTCTGTGTAGTTTATTTCTATGCAATCTTTCAAGTCGTTTGTGAACCATATACCAAGTATTCTAAATTTTTGTGGATTCCATACAATTTCTAAGTGGTCCATGTAGTGGTTTTGACTGTTTTTTACACTTCCAAGCCAAACTGTGCTCGTTTTACTCAAATTCATGTGAAGACCTGAGACACCATCGAATCTTAAAAGAACTTCAATACAAGTTTCAAAGGATTTCTTATCCCCTGCGAGTAAAAACTCGGTGTCATCAGCATATTGAGATATTTTAAATTCAGTTTCATTCATTCTTATTCCCCGAATATCTCGATTTTCCCTTATCATAATGGCTAATATTTCGACACAGATTACGAAGGGATATGGTGAAATTGGGTCTCCTTGTCGACATCCTTTTTTAATATCGAACCAATGTGAAACCTGTCCGTTCACAATAACACAAGACTTGATATTTTTGTAGAACACGCTTATCCATCTACAAATATCTTTTTGGAAACCAAATGCTTTTAGGACTTTCGTCATAAATTCCCAATTTATCGAATCAAAGGCTTTTTCAAAGTCTACGTTTAACAACAAACCAGGCAGACCATTTTCATCTAAATAAGATATAGTGTCAAATATCAATCTTATATTGTCGCCGATGTATCTATTTCTAATAAATCCGGTCTGATCTTCATTTATGATTTTAGGCAACACAGATTTTATTCTGTTGGCAATGCAAGAGGATCCTATCTTATAAACGACATTTAACAGAGAAATAGGTCTCCAGTTTTTTATGTACTGTCTGGATTTATCACCTTTTGGTATACATGTAATGATTCCCTCTCTTTGTACACATGACAGTTCTCCTTTCTTGAAACTTGCATTTAAAGCTCTAACGACAAATACACCAATCTGTTTCCAAAAGACTTTAAAGAATTCAGTAGTGAAACCATCGGAACCGGGCTTTTATTATTTTTCATTGTCTTTAAGACATATGTCGCTTCCTCCAATGTAATAAGACCTTCTAAGTCCGCTGCTTCTGTTTCATTTAAATGGGGGATATCGTTCACCAAATCTTTTATATCACAATTTTCTACAGCATTTTCTGTGTATAATGTTTTATAGAAACTATATACTTCTTTCAGTTTGTCTTCTTGATTTGTTAGAACATTATCTTGTTTATCAATTAGTCTAGCCATGTTTTTACTAATGTAATGCCGTTTTTTCGAGATTACAAAAATAACTACTAACTTTCTCTCCATCTGCTATCCATCTAGCGCGTGATCTTAACAAAACTCCTTCTATTCGTTTTCCTCTGATATCCGACAGTCGTTCTTTTTTCTCGTTAATGACTCTGATATCATCTTCAGTTTTCATTTCTTTTTTTTCTAACTTAATAATGTCTTGTTCTAATTGTTTGTCCTCTTCATTACTCTTTCTTTTGTTCGCAGTAGCATAAGCAATTGTTTTTGACCTTATTTTCATTAACAGAAAATCGAGAAATAAATCATCAGAAATTGAGAATTGTAATTTGTCGTCTGTTTCATTAATATTTTCTGTATTTATAGCGTATTCTTCTTTAACGTTTTCAATCAAAGTATTGATTTCATCTACATATGACTTATCTTTCAACAGAGACGAGTTAAGTTTCCAAAAAGTATTGCGCTTTATGCCTTCATTAAATTTTAGCTTTAATAACACAGCAGAGTGATCTGTTCTATAACCGGATTCAATGTCTACTTCATCAGTATGAGAAACAACTGTGTCTGATATCAAAAAGAAATCTAGCCTGGCCTGTTGAAAAGGATTAGTTCTCCTCCACGTAAAACGGCGACACTCTGGGTTTAGTTCCCGCCAAATATCATTCAGGTCTAGATTTTCGACCATGTTTTCAACAGCCTGTTTTGCGTGAGGATTATTTATATGTTTGTAATTATGATAATCTCTAGAAGGGTCAAGGACCAGATTAAAATCCCCACCTATTATAACATTTTCTATACTAAGCCCAACAATTTTTTGTTTGAGACAATTGTAAAATTCTGCGTCATCCCTATTTGGCCCATATATATTAACTAAAAGGTAATCATTCCTATGTATCTCTGCACGTATCATGAGAAAGTTTCCAGAATCATCCTTAACAATTTGCTTAACCTTAAATTCAAAGTTGTTATTAAACAGAATTGCGACTCCTCTTGCGTTGGAAGAGTAACTTGAGAAATACGCCTTATAGCCCCACTCAGACTGGATATACTGTTCCATCTTTTTTCAAAATGAGTGTCTTGCAAGAAGTACACAGAATATTTTTTACACCTTAGATAATGGAAGACATCACGTCTCTTCTTCAAACTATTGAGGCCCTGACAGTTAATTGAGAGAATAGACACACTACTGTCCATTTCTGTTTACGAAATAGCTTTGGAGAAGACAACAACATACATGTGTAAATACATCAAACCCAAAAGAGGTCAACAAACTCATATACAACTGACAGCATAAAATGAATCCATCCAACCCGGTCAAACTAAAGAATTTATAATGGTTTTGAACAAAAAAACACATACACCATGAACACACGGAAAACAATATCAAAATGAAAAAGCAAAAATCCATTATCACTACAATCATAATACAAAAACAAACAAACAAAAAACAAATAAGATGATATTTGCTTGACCACCGCAAACGAGCAAAGGGGGCATGCACAAAGATAAAATGTAAGACCTCGTGTCGCATTATAAATGAATTGAAACATGCGTGCGCGTCAAGCGCTCACGCAGGTATCCAAGAGGCGAGGGGGCACGAAAAAAAAAAAAAAAAAAAGGGTGGCGCGGGGAGAGGGGGGAGTTAGCATGGTCACCGTGATTTACACCGTCATTACTAATGGCTCTGAACACACTTCACAGCTAAAACTGTGTGGAGAGTGCCTGGCGGTCTGGGGCAGCGGAAAACCGACCACTGTGAGTTTTTCAAAATTGTGTCATTTTAATTTTACTCTGTGCGCGTGTCACAGGGTGCACGAGCAAACGAATAATCGTTTTTCCTTTCCCTCCCTCACTCTCCCCCCCCCATGCTATTTGTAATTGGGACAAAACAAAAACAAAAAACAAAAAAGGCAGGAGAGAGAGAGCGACAGAGGAGAGAGAGAGAGAGAGGGGGGGGGCAGGCACGGGGTGGGGGACACTATTGTGACAGGCATCACATATCACAATTGAAAAATCCAGAATTCCTTCGGAAGATGACGGTGTCCATTTTACAAATAACATCTTTCATGACGCTGGTACGTGCAGATTTCTTATCACATCAGATCAGCCAAGCTGTAATCCAGTTCTTACCGTTGCCTTGCCAGCCAGTGTGTCTGCTCTCTCGTTTCCTTTAACTCCAGCATGTCCAGGGCAGTACATTCATATGAGTCTCTCCAATGAAAGGCTGCGCATTAGTTCATTCCAAGCAGGGCTTCCCGTTCCAGTTTTCTCTTTCTGAGGTATGTTCATGGAGTAAGTCAGTATCATGGCTTTGTGAGTTTGAAACTGGCTTGTGGATGAAAGCCAGTGGAGTGCTTGTGTCGCTGCTTATACCTCCACTGTTAAACTTGAAGTTGTTAAACTGTGCGCACCATTGTCTTCCTCGATATTTCGGCCATTTTACTTCGCTGCCAGAAAACCCGTAAACCAGGGACGTTGCTTAGTGCGGACATTCATTCACCACAATTAGCCCACAGAAACATTTTTTTTTCTCATTGCTGTTTGCAGAGCGAAGACTGCCAGAGCATTAAAGTTCCAGAGGTCATTGCCCTTCTGTGTATCCATGACAAAGGTGAGGGATAATCAGTGATAGAGCTCTCTCTCTCTCTCTCTCTCTCTCTCTCTTAGCAGCAACTTCTAAATAAAGGAGTTCGAGTGGCCAACGACCTTACTAGAGCGCAGGCCCAGATCATTGCAAAAGCTAGGAGGGAAGGGAAGAGAGCCTTCTTCAAAAAAGGTCGGTTGGTTATTAGCCCCCAACTCTCAGAACCCCGGTCATATGCTCAGGTGGTGGGAAGAGAGGATGTGTGCAGTGCTCTCACAAGTCCAACGAGTAGTCATGGAATGACACGTGTGCAAAGCACCACAAATGTGAATCAGCAGGGTGTGTCTGTTTCAAACAAGCAGCAGATCGAGTCCCGTCTAAACAAGACCTCGATGCAGAACGAGCAGGGCGGTGTCAGCGGGTGTTCATCCCCCTCTTCACGTCATGGTACCCGGCCCATCCAGGATCAACAACAGCGTGACGGTGGTACCAGCAGTGGACACGCCCCTCGCAGAGGAACAGGGAGAGAGTGACACGAGTCAGCCAAGGCCAACCGGGGTTCTCCGTATCCTGTCATTGATGAACATCGGGATAGCGACGCACGTACACCACGCGGTCGCAATGTGCCAGGCAGACAGGCAGGCATACACACGCCTGTAGGAAACAAGTCAAGCAGGTTCACAGGTTCATGTCGAGGCAAAGGGACATGCGGTGGTGTGAACGACAGGAATCTGCGTTCAAGCGCATCAAAAAAATGAATAGGACAGGTCCGACCATCCAACTCAGTGGAAGTTTCTTAATTACAATGTCGAGAACTTATATAGTAAGTTACAGGATGCTTTTTTTCATGAATTATGTAAATACATTTGATTTTGTTTCTCTCACTGAAACCTTCCTCGACTTGTCATTTGACTATAGCAATATATTCACTGATTATGTGAAGTTTCCTGTACCAGCCAAAAAACTCAGTTCATGGAAGAAAGTCAGGAGGTGTGTTGTTGTTAATAAGGAAGAGTTTACATAACAAGGTTAAAGAAACAAAGCTTAGTTTTGACAATGCTATTGCAGTAAAACTAGATAAAAGTATATTTAACACTGATAAAGATGTAGTCTTGGTTGCTTGCTATGTGGTCCCAGAAGGAGGCCCGTTATACAACGATAAATTGATCAAAGATGGTGTTCTAATAATGGAAGATGACTTACTTCAAGAGTTTGAAAAAGACATGGATACACTTTATTTTATGGTTATGGGAGATTTGAATGCCAGAATAGGTTGAAACAAGCTGAAAATGAAATCATGACAAACTATGTGAGCTGAATGGAGAATGTCAGTGTGGATGACGACAATTGCTTACGTTGCTCTAAAGACTCAGTTATCAACAATTTTGGCAAAACATTGTTGGATTTCTGTATCATGTTCGACTTGAGCATTTTAAATGGTTTTTGTGATGGTGATCGTGAGGGTGAGTATACTTTTGTGTCTCCAAACGGATGTAGTGTGATCGATTACGTACTGGTTCACAATGGCTTGTTGTCAAACTTTGATTTACACATTGGTGGTTGCATTTATTCATGGCACTTACCAGTCGAAGCTATATGGAGACGTAATTGTTGTAAATTAGAGAAGAGGTATTCACCAGAACAAATATGAAGAAAAAATTGTCTGGGCTGATGAATATGCTGGTATATTCAGAAATGAACTTGAATGTGATGAATTTCTAGACAGCACGCAGAAAGCGCGTCAATTATTACAAATTAATGTGAATGAGAGTCTAGATAAATTTGTCAGTGCTTTCTGCGGAGCCGCAGCTTGTATGGTTCGAGTTATTTGTAGAGGCAGCAGAACATACAATGACTGGTTTGATAATGAGTGCGAACGAAAGAAACAGGAAGTTAAAAGGTTATTAAAAAGATTTCAGAGATGCAAAACAGCCAAGGATAAAAGTACGAAAAGAGAAGAATACACTGTATCACGTAAAGAGTATGTTACGCTAAGGAAAACAAAGGAACTGGGGTTTAAAGAAAGTAGGTTAAAGAAACTAAAAAATTCTGTCAGTGATTCTAAAATGTTCTGGTCAGTGATAGGATCTGTAAATAAAAAGAGTTTTGTGTATAACGAAATCTCGGTTCAACAGTGACATGACCATTTTGGGGGCGTTTTTCAGAGTTTTGATAATAAAAAAGTATGGAAGAAGAGACAGGTGTGGTAGAAGAGAATGAAATTGAGCCATTATTTAATCAACCTATTTCCAGTGAAGAAGTCGTTGCTGGTATTAAAACATTTAAAATTAAGAAAGAGTGCAGGACCAGATAGAATCGTAGCAGAAATATTGAAGAATGCAAACACAACTGTAATCGATTTCCTTGTTCATTTATTTGCCCAACTTTTTGATGATGGTATCTTTCCATCAGAGTGGGCTAAATCAATTATTGTACCAATTCATAAAAACGGAGATGTGAACAATCCTGACAACTATCGTAGAGTATCACTTACCAGCATTTTAAGTAAAATCTACACTCACATACTAAAAACAAGATTAACTGAATGGGCTGAAACTGATGAAAAAACAGTGGAAGAACAGGCAGGTTTTAGAACCAGTTACAGCACCATAGACCATATATTTACACTATATTCTTTGATTCAAAAACATCTACTCTGTAAGTCGAAGCTCTACATTGCATTTGTAGATTTCAAGAAGGCCTTTGACTCGGTAAATCGGAATGCTCTGTGGAATGTACTCCGTAAAAGTGGTGTTAATAGTAAATTGTACATGGCTATTAGAGGGGTCTACAACTCAGTGCTGGCATATGTGCGTGTGAAGAGAGTATTCAGATTATTGTGATTGTCCAAATGGAGTAAAACAAGGATGCTTTTTGAGTCCACAGTTGTTTTCTTTTTTTTATATAAACGAACTGGCTGTGGAATTGTCCCGCAAAGGCGGACATGGTATCCAGATAATACCTGGAGCAGTTGAATTAGTTTTATTACTGTATGTTGATGATGTTGTTCTTCTGTCCGGAACAGTTGTAGGCTTGCAAAACCAACTAAATGTATTGAAAGAAGAAGCAGATCGCTTAGGTTTATCGATTAACTTGGATAAGACAAATATAGTGGTCTTTAGAATGGGTGGCCACCTATCAGTGTAAGAAAAATGGTCTTATGGAAATGCAGACGTTCAAGTAGTTAATTCATATAAATATCTTGGAATGATATTTTCAACAAAATTAACTTTCCGTTACGCATGGGAAGAATCTCAAAGAAAAAGGGTAAAACAGGTACTATTGAAATTCTGAAATACCTGAGAAAACTGATTTGTACAGACTGTAGTATATTTTGGAAAATGTTTAATACACAGATAAAACCTCTTCTTACATATGCAGCTGAAATTTGGGGCTTACATGAAAATTCGATGTGGAAAAAGTACATACGTATGCTATGAAACGTTTCCTTCAAGTACCTATTAATTCATCGAACACCGTTTATATGGAGAGATGGACAGATACCCTTTGTACATAAGTACATTTGTGAAGTGTATTATGCACTGGCTGAAGATCTTGAAGCTACCCCAGTCCCGTTTTAGCAGGCAAGCCTATGATATGATGCTTTTAGAAATGGAAAAAGGTAAAGAAAACAGGAAAAAAAGAAAACTGCAGCGTTACTGGAACACGACAAGAAAGCAGAAGAGCACACAAAACAAAGTGTGAAGTAACGCAGTTTTAATGCACGACACAAAACAGGACAAAAAATTTTCGGCAATATGCCTTCCTCAGCGACAAAAAAAATACAGACATAAACATGCACAATACTCCCCTTGTGAAGCCAAAGTGGTGAATGAAGTAGACAGAGGGACAGTGGGAGAGAGGGTGAGTAGAGTTCGAGGAAAAGGGCACGAGGAAAGAGGGTAGAGTAAAGTGAGGAGGAGGAAAAGGAGAGAGAGAGAGAGAGAGAGAGAGAGAGGGGGGGGGAGGGAGAAAGAGAGGGAGAGACAGACAGAGAATGGAAGTAGAGGAAGAGTGGAGAATGAGAGAGAGAAGAGGAGGGGAAGGAGAGTGAGTGGAGGGGGAGGGTGTGATGGTATGTAGTGGGTGTGTTGCATATGAATGAAATGAACAAGAGAAAACACAATAAATAAAATACAATATGCTCAAAAAAGCATTTTAAATGACAAGGGGGGGGGGGGGGGGAGAGAAGCGGGTCAGCCGCCTAAAGCACCCGACCCAAGTCTGACCCAAGGGTAGGTTGCCCTACCCAAGCACCAAGGGGTGAGAGGGAAAACGGGAGAACCCCGAGAAAAAACCCACTAGCCAGACGCAGCTAAGAGCTGCAAGGCTCACCCCCCCCCCCCCCCCCCACATTTATATATAAAAAAAAAAGCACTTGCCCGCGGGCACAACCACACACACACACACACACACACACACACACACACACACACACACACACACACACACACAACCACACACACACATACATACAAGTGCGCACGCGCGCATAAACAACCACGCACGCACACATACACACGCCAATAAGCACACACACACACAACCACACATATACCTAAAAAAAAAAATAAAAAAAAAAAGGATGGGGCGGTGGGTGGGTGGGGGGTTACAATGGGGGAATAAATGGGTAAATGTACAAACAAGGCATACATTAAGACATTTGGGTATAGCATAGGGAGGTAGGTGGTGCTATGGTGGCGCAACAGAAAAAAGGTAAAAATAAGAGCATTAAAGCAAAAGATAGATATGAGGTCATGATGAGAGGCGCTAACAACACTCCCAATGACTACAAAAAACCACAAAAAAAAACAACAACAAAATACACACACACACACACACACACACACACACACACACACACACATATATATATATATATATATATATATATATATATATATATATATATATATATAAGGAAAAACAAAAGTTGACTGCAGCATTCGTTTTTATAAACTTTATTATTTTTTCATTTTTTATATATATATATATATATATATATATATATATATATATATATATATTTGTTATATTAAAAGCAAGTTAAAATCAAGCTTCTAAAAACATCTACAAATTTGTTTCACGCTGTGCGGTCGTCAGGATGTGATGAGCTTGTGTTGCCAGTGCCACGTATATATATAGCTAGCTATATATATACGTGGCACTGGCAACACAAGCTCATCACATCCTGACGACCGCACAGCGTGAAACAAATTTGTAGATGTTTTTAGAAGCTTGATTTTAACTTGCTTTTAATATAACAAATGTCGCTCCCACTGTGGTTGAGCACTGTCTTTAAGATTGCGCTGATCCTCAGTACCATTCTCTCTCTCTCTCTCTCTCTCTCTCTCTCTCTCTCTCTATATATATATATATATATATATATATATATATATATATATATACAGATAGATAAATAAAGGGAAAAAAGAGGGGGGGGGAGGAGGGAGGGGAAAGGGGAGGGGGCGGGGGGCAAGAAGGAGAGACATAAAGAGAAGAAAAGAAGGACCTAAAGAAAAGAGGGAGTATGTGGGAGGGCGAGAGGGAGGAGGGTGGGGGTGTGAGAGAGGAGAATAGTGGAGGTCAAAAGTAGAGAGAAAGGAAGTAAGAGGGAAAGTAAAGAGAAGGAATGAAAGGGGGAAGGAGCCCTTCAGAGGACGACAGAAAAGGAACAAGGACGGAGGAGGAGAGGGAGAAGAAGGGAAAGGGGGAGGAGGGGGTAGGGAGGGGTAGAAGGGGGGGGGGGGGAAGGGGAGGGGAAAAAAAGAGGAGGGGGGAGAGAGAGAGAAGGGGGCAAAGGAAGGTAGGAAGGAGAGGGATAGATACAAAAGTAAGTGAAAAGAAAAATAAATGAATAAATAAAATAAAGGAAAATAGAAAAAAAAAAAAAAGACAGGAGACTGGGGAGCTAACCCTACTCAGAAACTCCTGGCAAAAGATATAGGCTCTCAAACGATTATTCCAGTAGGCGCTAGGCTCTACGGTCACGAAGAGGCCACTGATGCAGACCAACAATGCACAGGTAAGTACTATAGGGGAAAGGGGAATGATAAGTCATTGTCCCCCTGATCTGGCTCGGGAAAAAGAAGTACACAGAATTGCTAAGCTTTTTCATTGATACCAGCTGGATTTCTGGTGCCCAGTTTTTGAATCAGGTGAGACTCCATATCCTTCCTGTCTCTAGAGTCACTAGTTTTCATGAGCCACAAGCCCTTCACTCTTGCATTGTGTGCAGAATGGCTGGGGAGGTTGAAGTGCTTGGCTACTGGTTTGTCCCTGTTGTATTTAATGTCAGCGAGGTGGTCCTTGAATCTGACAGTCAAAGTGCGTCCGGTCTCGCCGATGTAAAGTTTAGAGCAAACGGTGCAGTGGATGATGTAGATCAGGTTAGTGGTTTGGCAGTTGAAGAATTTGGAGACAGTCATGCGTGAACTGGGTCCTTTCACTTCAATGGCAATACAGATGAAGGGGCAGGTCTTGCAGTTGGGCAGATTGCATGGGCTTGTGCCTACAGAAGATTGACGTCTGTGAGGCTGGAGACTGGAACGCACAAGCATGTCACGGATATTCTTGTCCCGTTTGTAGGCAACTAGGGGGGCTGGGAAAAAATTCTAGCTGAGTGGGCACAAGACTGAAGGATGTTCCAGTTGGTTTGGAGAATTTTGCGCACCTGGTGGACAGAAGGTGGTAGAGCAGGCTGACAACAGGTCTGTCTCTGGTTGATTCCTGGGGTTTCGGTTCCAGAGCTTGTGGGCGGGCGATGAGCTGGACTTTCTGGAGAGCACGATCAATGATGTCTTCGGGGTAGTGGCGATCAAGGAAGAACTGTTTCATTTCAAGGGCTTTTACATCAAAGACAGAGTTCTCAGAGCAGAGTCTGCGGAGCCTCAAGAACTGAGAATAGGGTATGCTGGTTTTGGTACCTCTCGCCCTCCCACATTCTCCCTCCTTTCTTTAGGTCCTTCTTTTCTTCTCTTTATGTCTCTCCTTTCCCCCCGCCCCCTCCCCTTTCCCCTCCCTCCCCCCCCCTTTTTTCCCTTTATTTATCTATCTGTATATATATATATATATATATATATATATATATATATATATGTATAGATAATTTTTTTTTTTTTTGTGGTCATTGGGAGTGTTGTTAGCGCCTCTCATCATGACCTCATATCTATCTTTTGCTTTAATGCTCTTATTTTTGCCTTTTTTCTGTTGCGCCACCATAGCACCACCTACCTCCCTGTGCTTTACCCAAATGTCTTAATGTATGCCTTGTTTGTACATTTACCCATTTAATCCCCCATTGTAACCCCCCCCCCTCCCACCCACCCACCGCCCCATCCTTTTTTTTTTTTTTAAATTTTTTTTTTAGGTATATGTGTGGTTGTGTGTGTGTGCTTATTGGCGTGTGTATGTGTGCGTGCGTGGTTGTTCATGTGCGCGTGCGCACTTGTATGTATGTGTGTGTGTGTGTTGTTGTTGTTGTTGTTGTTGTTGTGTGTGTGTGTGTGTTGTGTGTGTGTGTGTGTGTGTGTGTGTGTGTGTGTGCCCGCGGGCAAGTGCTTTTTTTTTTTTTTTTTTTTTTAAATGTGGGGGGGGGGGGGTGAGCCTTGCAGCTCTTAGCTGCGTCTGGCTAATGGGTTTTTTCTCGGGGTTCTCCCGTTTTCCCTCTCACCCCTTGGTGCTTGGGTAGGGCAACCTACCCTTGGGTCAGACTTGGGTTGGGTGCTTTAGGCGGCTGACCCGCTTCTCCCCCCCCCCCCCCCCCCCCTCTTGTCATTTAAAATGCTTTTTTGAGCATATTGTATTTTATTTATTGTGTTTTCTCTTGTTCATTTCATTCATATGCAACACACCCACTACATACCATCACACCCTCCCCCTCCACTCACTCTCCTTCCCCTCCTCTTCTCTCTCTCATTCTCCACTCTTCCTCTACTTCCATTCTCTCTCTGTCTCTCCCCTCTCT
Organism: Conus canariensis; assembly: GCA_033310375.1. Lineage (NCBI taxonomy): Eukaryota > Metazoa > Mollusca > Gastropoda > Neogastropoda > Conidae > Conus > Conus canariensis. The sequence goes on from JAMYXO010000077.1 coordinate 55,321, forward strand.
TTCTCCCCTCCCCCCTCTCTCTCTCTCTCTCTCTCTCTCTCTCTCCTTTTCCTCCTCCTCACTTTACTCTACCCTCTTTCCTCGTGCCCTATTCCTCAAACTCTACTCACCCTCTCTCCCACTGTCCCTCTGTCTACTTCATTCACCACGTTGGCTTCACAAGGGGAGTATTGTGCATGTTTATGTCTGTATTTTTTTGTCGCTGAGGAAGGCATATTGCCGAACATTTCTTGTCCTGTTTTGTGTCGTGCATTAAAACTGCGTTACTTCACACTTTGTTTTGTGTGCTCTTCTGCTTTCTTGTCGTAAAGAAAACTGGGCTCATAAAGTAAAGAAAGTCCTTTCTGAACAGGGTTTTGGAATAGTGTGGATGGCCCAGGAAGTAGGGAATGAGCAACAGTTTATTGCGGAATTTAAAGGCAGGCTTATTTGTTATTTTAAACAGAATTGGCACTCAGATATGGAAAGTAAGAAAGATATCGCTGGTTTTCTCATTTAAGAATGTGTTTCATTCTGAAAAGCCTCTCAATGTCATAACAGATAGATGGCACATAATACATTATGCAAGATTTAGGTTGAGAACTTTAGGTTTTAATGCAAACAAAAGATGGTTTGAATGTGACACATCCACAGAATCTCCTTGTCCTGCATGTAGACACATTATTGATGACGAAGAACACTTTCTGTTCCACTCTACTGCTTATAATGAAGTGCGGACAAATTGTTCACTTTTCCAGTTAGATACAGCGAAAAGACAAAATGTTGCTGTCGTGTTATCATCAGATGATGAACTTGTAATTAAATCAGTTGCGAAATTCATCGCAGAAGCATTGAAAATTAGACAGGTGAAGGATAGTGAAATTTAAGATCATGCATTATAAGAGATATCTGAATGAATATTATCATTCATCGCAAGTGGAAGAGATCAGTAAGATACATTGTCATAATTTGATCGAGTGGATGGTGGAGTCAGTCTTAAGGGTGTTTTTTTTTTTCCTAACTGCATTACTCCTGTGCGTGAGGACATAAGGAAATGTTATGAATTTATTTAATTTTAACCTTTGATTTGGTGCACACTAGGAATGAATGTGTACTATTTGTTTGCAGGAAAGGAAGAGGAAGAGGGAAATGTTATTGTTCTGGTACCTATCCCCCCTTGTCAAAAGACCTCTTTGGTAATGACAATAAAATATCAAAGTGTCAAAGTCTCTCTCTCTCTCTCTCTCTCTCTCTCTCTCTCTCTTTCTCTCTCTCTCTCTCTCTCTCTCTCTCTCTCTCTCTCTCTCTCTCTCTCTCTCTCTCTCTCTCTCTCTCTCTTCTGCTTCCTTCCCACATTCTACATGTTTTCCAGTCCCAGTGAAAAACAGAAAGAATTTAGAAATCTCACCCCACTCTAACTTGACTCTCTGGGAAAAAAAAAACCCACATCTTGACTCAAGAACAAATAAACAAATACATATGAACAAAGCATTCACACTTCCCATTCCTCACTCCCTCCCTACCCCTCCCAACAAGCAAATAAACAGAAACAATGATAACAACCAAAACCTGTTGGTTAATTGCACAGCTGATAAAGTTACGCTATAATGCATAGCGCTACACTACACTACACTATACTACACTTTACAGCACTACACTACACTTTAAAACACTACACAACACAACACTACACTACACTACACTACACTACACTACACTACACTACACTACACTACACTGCACTGCACTGCACTGCACTGCACTGCACTGCACTGCACTGCACTACACTACACTACACTACACTACACTAAGCTACATTATACTGCAGTTGAAAACAGTGCAATGGAATACACAATGTACAATATACTACACCAGAGTTCACAAAGATAGGGTGCAGTATACCACACCACACCACAGCACAGCACACCACACCACACCACACTGCACCGTACTACACCACACCACACCGCATCATGTCACACTGTATCACACTAAACAATACCAAACCACACAACACAAAACCACACTACACCACAGCACGCAAGACCACACAACACTACACCACACCACACCATGCTATGCTATGCTACACTACACTACAAAAAGCTACACCACACTACACAACACAACGTTATGTTACACTACACAACACAACGCTATGCTACACTACACAACATAATGCTACACTACAGAACACAACGCTACGCTACTTTACACACTACACTACACCACACTACACTACACTACACTACACTACACTACACTACACTACACAATGCTATGCTACACTAACAACACAACAGTACGCCACGCTACACAACACAATGCTATGCTACTCTACACAACACAACACAGCGCCATACTATGCTACACTATACGACACTACACTATACGACACTACACTACACGACACTACACCATACTTCACTAACCTGAAATGCACTATATTGCACAATGTAGCACAACGCTACATTTTACTTTGTCACATTGAGTTGTGCTACACTACCTACTATTTCATTGCCTTGTATCACTCTACTGTACTACACTGCAGTACGTTACATGGCACAGAACTACGTTGTACTAAGTACACTTCGGTCAGTTAAACTAAAACTGAACACACTGCACATGGCCCTGCACTGTACAAGGCCTATATTTCAACCAAGCCCATGTGTTCCATTCAGTATACATTATGTTACAATATTCCACACCTGTCACCGAGTTGTACATCATCATAAATCATCATCATCATCATCATCATCATCATCATCACCATCATCATCATCATCATCATCACCACTATCATCATCATCATCACCATCATCATCATCATCATCATCATCATCATCATCATCTTTACCATCTTTATAGTAGCTGTGGTAGCAGCTGCAGCAGATCTGCTCTGTCCAGACGGTCCTTGGGAAATTAAAGAGACTGACAGAAGACCAGAGTAAGTCTTGAAACGTCAGGATCGGGATCAGGATCAGGACTTGTACGTTGCTAGAACCTTCCTAGGTTATAATAGCAACGGAAAAAGAGAGAGTAGCCCTTTTTTGTGCTAAAGCCCTCTTCAGATAAATAAAAAACTTATTTCAAAATGTTGGTGTATTTCCTTTTTAAAAAAACGTTCCAACCCAATGAAACTGATGCAGCAACGGCCATCCCCGAGTTCAGCTCAATGGGACCCTGCTGCAGCGCTGCACCCACCTAGGCCATCTTATTCTAAGATAAACCTGCATGGTTAAAGACATTTTTGTTGCAATTTAGTGCAAGGGTGGCAACATAGTGTCTCTGCTGATTGCTGCAGAGAACGCTGCTACAGAGCCAGCCTGGACGACTTGATGTGAATTTTGTGACGATGTTGTTTGTCACTAAGCCATGAATCATTTTTGGAAGGACATTAGAAAAGTAGTTACAGACTCAGAATCAAAAACTTACTAGGAGAATATTTCGACAGGGTCGCCCTGTCTTCTTCAGCTCACTGTTGCTGTTGTGGCAGCGAGGCTTGATGGGATGACTGTTGTGGGGGGTGAACGGTTGTCAGGATCTGATTGTAGATGGGGGGGGAGTTCAAAGGCTTGATCTCCGTTCAGGCTGGGGCGTCTGGTCTTAATTTCGATGGCTTCTTTAACTTTTCTTTTTGTGAGGAAGGGCTCTGTAGATAGGATCTTGGTTTCTTGGGGGCTGAAACTGTGGTCTGTGGTTTGTCAAAGCTGACAGTATTGTTACCGAAAGATGAGTGCAACAAGAAAGTACAGATCCTTCTCAGTGATGCAGCTACCTATGAAAAACTCAAGACTGACCCTACGAAGAAAGTGAAAAACCAGCTTATCAACCTGCTAAAGAAATGGAAGAAAGAAGATTCTATCTCCCCTAATCTTTACCAACGTCTTTACCCCACTTCAGAATCCACGCTTTAGCTGTATGGATTACCCAAGATACACAAGAAGGATGCCCCCCTCCACCCCATTGTGTCCAGCTGTGGCAGTGTCATGTACAATGCCTCCAAATTCCTGACACAAATATTGGGACCTTCAGTCAGGCAGACCGAGCACCACATAGTCAACAGCACAGATTTTGTACAGAAGATGGAAAACCAGCAACTGGCTCCAGGGGAGATACTTGTCTCCTATGATGTTTGTGCACTGTTCACTAGCATCCCTGTACCCAAGGCTCTCCAAGTCATTCGGGAGAAGATTGAGGATGACTACCACCTTCGTCACCAGTGTGAACTCACTACAAAACAGGTGCTAGAACTGTTGGAACTGTGCCTCACTAGCACCTACTTTTCATTTAACCATGAAGCATTTCTTCAGAGACCCCTTCCAGTTTGCCAGAACACTGAGCAGCCAAAATCTGGGACCATAAAGGAGTTATTGAGCAACATCTGAGGAAAACATACTCTGACTCACAGAGCAAAGCACCACTCGACATTCAAGGTCTGGTGTGGCCAACCAACCCTGAGGAACAGTTCAATGACAAGCCTCCAACGTTGGCGGAAATCAAGAAGGTGGTCGACAAAGCCAGAGCCAAATCATCACCAGGGCCAAACGGAATACCTTACCAGCTATACAAGAAATGTCCCAAGGTGCTGGAGTGGCTCCACAGGCTGCTGCGATCAGCTTGGAGAAACCAGAAGATCAGCGGCCAGTGGATGACGGCAGATGGTGTGTACATCCCCAAAGAGCAAAACTCAAGTGACATCAGCCAGTTCAGGCCAATATCACTACTGAACGTCGAAGGGAAAATCTTCTTCTCTGTCATGGCAGCAAGGCTGATCAAGTACCTCATGGAAAACAAGTACTTGGATGTGTCAGTCCAGAAAGGTGGCATCCCAGGCGTAGCTGGCTGTGTAGAACACGCCACAATGATCTGGGACGCAATCCAAAGAGCAAAAACAGAAAAGAGAGACCTGGACGTAGTGTGGCTTGATCTGGCAAACGCATATGGATCTGTACCCCATGAGATGATACAGTTGGCTCTTGAGATGTACCATGTGCCAAAGAACATCTGCTACATCCTCAAGAAGTACTTCAATGGCTTCTCAATGCGGTTCTCTACCAAGGAGTACACAACAGATTGGATCAACTTGGAAGTGGGCATTGCAATGGGCTGTGCAATTTCCCCAACACTGTTCGTGTTGGCAATGGAAGTCATCTTGAAAGCAGCAACAAGCAACGCAAGACAAACAGACCTTGGTGATGGATACAAGATGCCCCCTCTCAAGGCCTTCATGGATGACACTACAGTGATTTCATCCAGAGAAGACGAGACACGTCATGTGCTGGAAAGGCTGGACGACATAGTTGCCTCATCCAGAATGAAGTTCAAGCCAAAGAAATCACGGAGTCTCTCACTGAGGAAAGGAAAAGTGGCCGAATCTGTGGTCTTCAGTGTTGCCAACCAGGCCATTCCAACAGTCACAGAAGAGCCAGTCAAGAGCCTTGGAAGATGGTATGATGATACGCTGAAAGACACACAAAGAGCAAACGAAACCAAACAGATGTCGGAAGAAGGTTTGGAAACCATTGACCAGTGTGGGCTCCCTGGCAAATACAAGGTCTGGTGTCTGCAGTTCATGCTGATACCAAAGCTCCTATGGCCTCTGATGATATACGACATCTGCACCAGCACAGTTGAGGCAATGGAAGCCAAAATCAACAAGTTCACAAGGAAATGGCTTGGTGTCCCACCCTGTCTGACTGACATAGCACTGTACTGTCACCAAGCAAAGCTGAAACTACCACTGAAATCCATCCTGGAAGAATACAAAGCAGGAAAAATCAGACTTCAAAGCTTGCTGGAGGACTCAGGAGACAAGGTGGTAGAAGAATCAAGCCCCAGCTGAAGACAGGCAGAAAATGGAAAGTTCAAGAGGCGATGGATTCTGCAAAAGAAAGTCTCAAGATCAGAGAAATAACAGGACACACACAGACCAACAGACAAGGACTGGAGGTGACCAAAACTGAATGGTGGTCAAAGGCCAAAGGAAAAGCCAAAAGAGACATGATGATTCAGGAGATGAGAAAAGAAGAAGACCAAAAAAGACTCCAAAAAGCAGTCCAGCAGAGCCAGCAAAGGGCAATGGACAACGTGGGAGAATGCACTCCAAAGAAGTTTCACTTGGAATGACATTTGGCACATGGCCCCTCTCAGGATCAGCTTCATTCTCAGAGCTGCATATGACCTTCTGCCCTCAAATGCAAACCTGGTGAAGTGGGGAAAAACAGACGATCCTGCATGCCCCCTCTGCCATGAAAAACAAACAGTGGAGCATGTCCTAAGCTCACGTAAAGTAGCCCTGGCTCAAGGAAGGTACACATGGAGGCACAACCAAGTGCTCAAAGAGATTGTACAAGTAGTATGGGCTAGTACCAACACCACAAAAGGGAACATCAGGACTCCAAAAGCACCTGCAACATTCGTCATGGCAGGAGGCAGCAAATCATGGCCAAGAACAACAGTGCCACTCGGAACATGCAGGCAGAGTCTGCTGGACGGGGCAGATGACTGGGAGTGCACTGCAGAACTCCCAGAATGGAAGAGTCACCCAGAGATCATCAGCAAGAGTGGCATGAGACCAGACATAGTAGTCCACTCTCAGTCAACCAAGCAGCTGATCATGATCGAGCTCACGGTGCTATATGAGAACAGAATGGAGGCAGCTCAAATCTACAAGACTGAAAAGTACGCTGATCTGGCAAACAGCCTGAGGAGAGAAGGCTATCAGGTCAAAGTCCTCACTGCAGAAATTGGAGCTAGAGGGTTTGTAGGAACGTCTGCATACACACTCATGAAACAGCTCTCAGTTGCAGGGAGGGAAAAACCAGAGCCCTGAAAGCAATGGCAGAAGCGGCAGAGAGGTGTTCAAGCTGGATCTGGTCAAGGAGGAACAAAAGTGAACTTCATAAGGCTTTAATTTCCTACAAATATCAGGTGTCCCTTTGGTTCAGTGGTAAGAGTGCGAGTCATTAAGTGGAAAATGAGCATGTCCAGAAGGTCATGGGTTCGAATCCCTGCCATGGCTCGTCCCAAGAGCAGCAGAGGGACATCCGGAGTCATGAACCGGGTGTGGCCCAACCCCCCTAGAGTGTCAGGAGATAAAGGCCGAAACACTTGCTTGAAGGGGGCTTCTCTTCTGAGGACTCTCTGCTGCCACGCTCTCCACGAGTTTCTTTCTACTAACCATGAGTTCTACCAGCAGAAACAAGGAGCTGCTATGGGTTCGCCAGTATCTCCAGTGGTAGCCAACCTGTACATGGAACATTTTGAAAAAATAGCCCTTGAGACTGCTGCCAACCGTCCCAGCATGTGGTACCACTATGTGGATGACACCATGACCCACATACAGGAGACGGAGGTTGACAGCTTCACCACTCACCTGAATTCCATCGACGACAGTATCCAGTTCACTTCCGAAACTGAAGTAGAAGGGAGGATCCCGTTCCTGGACACACTCATCACACGAACCCATGATGACAGGGTGGAGACCACCGTTTATAGGAAACCCACTCACACTGACCAATATCTGAACTTTCACTCTAACCACCCCCTCCAGCACAAGAGATCTGTTGTCAACACCCTCATGCACAGAGCCTCTGTACTGTGTTCCACTAAAGAGGAAGAGCTGAAAGAAGAAGAACACATCAAGACTGCCCTTTCCGCTAATGGATACCCTGCATGGATGTGGGAAAACCCTCGAATTCGCTACCCTCCTTCTACATATACGGACACTGTGAAAGTGGGGATCCCTTACATTAAAGGAGTCTCAGAGCGTCTAGCCAGGACTTTCCAACAACATGGATGCAAAGTGTTCCACAAACCCACCAACTCCCTACGCCAGCAACTGACCCATGTCAAATACAAAACGGACCCCCTCAAGCAGTGTGGTGTAGTGTACCAGGTAGGGTGTCAAGACTGTACCCATACCTACATTGGCGAGACAGCAAGACCACTCACCACCCGTCTATAGGAACATCAAAACCGATCCACTTTTGCCATACATGAACATCTACAAGCCACAGGCCACAGTTTCAGCCCCCAAGAAACCAAGATCCTATCTACAGAGCCCTTCCTCACAAAAAGAAAAGTTAAAGAAGCCATCGAATTCAAGACCAGACGCCCCAGCCTGAACAGAGATCAAGCCTTTGAACTTCCCCCCCCCCCCCCCCCCCCTACAATCAGATCCTGACAACCGTTCACCACCACCACCACCCCCCCCCCCCCCCCCCCCCCCCCCCCCCCCCCACAACAGTCGTCCCATCAAGCCTCGCTGCCACAACAGCAACAGTGAGCTGAAGAAGATAGGGCGACCCTGTCGAAATATTCTTCAAGTAAGTTTTTGATTCTGAGTCTGTAACTACTTTTCTAATGTCGAATCCAGAATCCAGAAACCTATATTCTTATTTTTGGAAGGATTTTTTTCTGTTTTGTTTTTCATTGGTGTTAAAACATTCTCTGGGCGCAGTGCTGGAAGAAGTCCTTCAATGATGTTATAGAAGACGTCAAACTTTTAGAATACGTAATATCTAAAGTTTTGACGTCACTGGCATCACACACAACAACTGTGGCCAGCAGAGTGGGACATTCTGTTTGGAATCTTCTCCCGTTACAACCGTGATCATGTGTCCTTCAGCGTGTATCCAGGTCACGGTCTTTGTACTGCTGTGCTGGAAACAGCATGGACACGATAAGAAAGTAGGCAAAAGGACAGTTGAACCATTTTTCTGTCATGAGGTGCTCCAGACTGGGTGTCTGTTATGGTCTTAATAGGGGTGTGGAAATCTTGCGTTCATACCACTTTCTCACCGAACTTCTGCACATTGGATCAAAATTTCAATTGTCCGCGGCTGACAGACCTTGACCGTAAGGCAATGCATATGAATCGTATATGAAGGAAGAGAAACGAAGGCAGTGTAACGTAGTGGAAAGTGGTTTCTACAAGTTGCTTTGCTCAGGCGAACTTTGTGCGGTGCGTAGAAGCAGACGGTTAGTTCAAAAGTGTGCCTTCACCTGGGCCGTGCGAAAATGTATATATAAAAAAAAATGGATACTGGTTTAGATCGTATTAACGCAATATGCGCTAGACAGTTCACATCCGCGACTGTCTTCCCAGTTTCATGTTGTAGCATTATCGTTGTTAAAACGTCCTATGTTTTGTTTGTGTATGCAGTTACACCTTTTGTTAGATTTTCGGCATCTGGTTTAACCCTGCTATTATTGTTTTTGAACCGGACATTCTTGAAAAAATGTCAGTTGGGTTTGCTATGGAAAAACTAAAACAGACGTCTTTTTCTCCCTTTCTTGAATCTGTTTGATTAAAAAGAAAAAACAATCTGTAATCAAACAGTTTGTGTGTTGCTTTAATGTTAATTTTCACATTCACTTACACTTGAATTTCACTTGGAAAGTTAGGAGCACTTAGATTGCCAGTCAGATAGCTGGATAGCCAAGGTAGCCCGATTCGATCTTTAGTCACCTTTTGTGTGTTGACGTAACCTCTTGCGACCTAAGAGGTTCTTGAGGGATGGAGGAGGGGTGTCACGAGCCCCCTATATGTACTCAGAGGCATCGCTTTACACTCACAGGTCTGAGGTGCAATTCAACTGGTTAAGAAAAAAAACCTGTGTGTGTGTGTGTGTGTGTGTGTGTGTGTGTGTGTGTGTTGGGGGGGAGGGGGGAGGGGGGTGGTGTGCAAATTTAATCAATGGAATAAATGATCAGATTCTTTTCAGATGTCCTCTTGAGATACTTTCTGCACTATGAAATTTCCCTTTTTGTTTGTTTCTTTGTTAATCTTAAATAAATGTTAGCGAACCGCCCAGAGAACGTGGACAAACGAGTCACAAGACGAAACACAACTAGTTTCGACCTCTTAGGTCTTCATCAGGTGAGACATTAACGAATAAAACAATGAAAATTCACTTAGCTTTGATCGCTTCAGATCACTTGGTAGGGTTCAGCGCAAGGAAGAAGGCGTTGAATGAGAACGAGGCTGTTGGAAGGGAAATAGTGAGCGAGTCAAAGTCGTAATGAAGATAATAATATTACTGATAGGAATACTAATAATGGTCAAAATACTGAGAAAAAAAAAAAAGGGACAAGATTACTACCAATCTGTGTCAATAAGTATGGGTATGGGAGAAAGGAGAGTGGGTTAGAGGATTCTTAAACAGCAGGGTTGCCGTGGCAACAGTCCCAGAGGCGAAGGCGATGGTGATGTCAATGCCAGTGGTAGTATCAATACTAGCAATAGTATTACTGAATGATACTGCTAACAACGATAGTGAAGGTTAAGGTAATGAAAGCATGATACAGAAATATATTTAGAAAATACAATTTTTATAATAATCAAATAAATAAATAAATGAAACATTAAAAATAATAATAAATTAAAAAATCAGTAAATAATAATAATAATAATTAAAAAAAATAATTTAAAAAAAAATAATAATAAAAATAATAATGATAATAAATGCATAAATAAGATAGCTATAAGTTGTGTGAGGTGAATAGTGGGAGATAAGGTAGTATGTGTGTGTGTGGTGGGAAGATATTATGGGCTGAGATAGAAGTGGTGGGTTGGTACATGTTACTTTAAGGTGTAGATGCTATGAGGGTGGAGGGAAGAAGGGGATGGGTTTACGTACTAACTGGGGGAGGGGGAGGGCAACATATTCACACCTATACACAATCTCTCTCTCTCTCTCTTCCCCCCCCCCCCCCCCCCCTTTCACGACCAACGATAAAGGAGCTAGCATTCTATTAATTATGTGTGTGTGTATGTGTGAGTGTGAGTGTGTGTGTGTGTGTGTGTGTGTGTGTGTGTGTGTGTGTGTGTGTGTGTGTGTGTTCCATTTGTAATATCAGCCTTATTTATTGGTTACCCCCACCTCCACCCCCAGCAACCGCCATATCCACCAACACCCCTACACACATCATTACTAGGGCAGGGGGAGGGGGGAGTAAGTCGATTGATGTAGCAAATGGAGAGACTCAGAGAGTGTAGGAAAAGGGAAGATGATGATAGCTGCAACCTATGTCTGAGGTAAACAGAGGGAGGTAGGGTGGTATGGGTGTGTGTAGGTGGGGGATATTTCAGGCTGGAGCTGCAGAGATGGAATGGTACATACTACTTTTGGACGTTGATGCCATGAGGGTGGACGGTGCCCAGTTTGGCAATGAGATGAGATTCCTGCATAAGGCGTTCCAAGCTGTCACTCTTAGATTGCCAAAGTGCCAAGACTTTGACATGGTTGATGTTGTGTTGGGCATGGTTGAAGTGTAGAGCGACTGGTTTGGGCCGATGGTGGCGGATGTCGGCCAGGTGTTCAGAGATGCGCGTCTCAAGAGTGCGAGATGTCTCACCTACATAGATCTTACCGCACAGCTGACAGTGGATGGCATACACAATGTTGTGGCTCTGGCAGGAGAAAGTGCGTTTAATAGTGAAAGAGCCTGTGGGGCCATGTAGGATGGTGTCTGGTTTGGTGAGAGAGCAGATTTTGCAGTTGGGTTTTGAGCAGGGGAAAGTACCTGGTGGCTTAGGTGTTGAGATTTTGTTCAGCTTAGAGCGCACCAGTAGGTCGTTGAGGTTTTTGTCACGTTTGAAAGTGATCATTGGTGTGGTCTCAAAGGCAGGTTTATGGTTTTCTACTATGTGCCAGTTAGACTTCAGGATCCTGCAGATGGGCAGATTGTGAGGATGGAAGAGAAGGCAGGCAGTGGGTCTGTCTGTTTCTTTGGGAGGTTTAGTTTCCAGAGTAGATGTTCTGGATTTAGCTGCAGTGCGGCTGAGAGCATCACTGATGACGGCACTAGGGTATCCACGGTTGGTGAAAAAATCAGACATTTTGGCTGCTTGTATAGTGAAATCCTCTTCGCTAGAGCACAGTCTGCGTAGGCGAAGGAATTCAGAATATGGAATGCTATTTTTAGTGGACTGGTGGTGGGAAGATGTGTAGTCCAGGTATGAGTGCGCATCAGTAGGTTTGTAGAAGACTGAGGTTTGAAGCAGTCCATCTTTGAGGGAGATAGTGATGTCCAGGAAATTAACTGACTGTGAAATGGTGTAGGTCAGCTGGATGGATGGATGGAAGGTCTGTGCAAAGTTGAGGAAATTCTGGAGGTCATGTTCTGGCATGGATGTGGCTCCCAATCCATCATCTATGTATCTTTTGTAGAGCTCTGGTGTTGGGCCTGTGTAAGAGGTTAGTAGGCGGTGTTCTAGGTGTCCCATGAAGAGGCAGGCATAGGATGGTCCCATTTTGGTTCCCATAGCAACACCACTGATTTGTGAGAATGTGTGGTTGTTGAATTCAAAAGTATTGAGGGTGAGGACTAATTCTGCAAGTCTGACTAGTGTAGCTGTGGGAGGGTGTGGTTGGTTGGGGGGCCGTTTGTTAAGAAAGAATGCGAGGGCCTTCAGTCCATCAGCATGAGGGATGGAAGTGTAGAGAGAGACGACATCAAGGGTAAAGAGGAGGCTGGGTTTGAAAGTGGGATCTGTGTTGTATGAATTAATCATGTTGAGTGTGTGTGTAGTGTCTTTGAGGTATGTGGGGAGGCCTTGTACTATGGGTTGGAGGAGAGAGTCTAAGTACTGTGAAATGTGTTCTGTAGGGCAGCTGCATGCAGATACTATGGGTCTGCCGGGAGTATTGGTTTTGTGTATTTTAGGGAGCAGGTAGAAGGTGGGTTGTTTGGTGTCTGTCATTATGAGGAGTTTGGCTGTCTTCGGTAAGTTGTTGTGTTTGATTTCTTGTTTAACTGTGGTTGAGATGAGTTTCTGGTGTTGGGGGAGGGGTGATGCTGTGAGTGGTGTATAGAAATTTGTGTCTGACAGTTGTCTGTGTGCTTCTTTTATGTACAACTGTTTGTCCCAGACCACCACTGCACCACCCTTGTCTGCTGGTTTGATGACAATGTCTTGTCTTTGTCTCAGTGATTCAAGGGCTTTTTGTTCATCCCGTGAGAGGTTGGAATTGCGGACAGGTTTGGATTTAACTTGAGAGATTTCTTTTCTACACTTTTTGATGTAGAGTTCAACTTCAGTGGATTTGTCAAGAGGTGGCTGGCGAAGCACTGGAGTTCGAAAAAGGTGGGTAAAAATGTCTGAGCTGTCTGGTAGAGGGGGCTTGGGCACACCGTCAAGTGCAGCCATCCATCTTAATTTTCTAAAGAATCTTTCAACATCAACGTGGTTTTGATATTTATTGGTGGCAGGCTGAATGGGAATAAATTTCAGACCTTTTGCCAGGACTGATCTTTCATCATTGGTGAGAGTCAGATTATCAGGAATGCAGCGAACAAGGTGGCGGTGTTGCTCATGGGTGCTAGAAGGGTCAGTTTTGTGTGTAGGGGGATTCAACTGGTCTGGGTTTGCCTCGTGTTTGTTTCGTAATTTTGATAACTAGATCTGTTTTGCCTCGTAATTTTGATAACTAGATCTGTTTGCCTCGTGTTTGTTTCGTAATTTTGATAACTAGATCTGTTTCTTTGTTGTTTTTTCTGAAGGTAGCGTTCATTTTTAGATCTTCTTCAGTCCTCTCCGTGCCTGCTGGCGCTTGAGGCTGTGACAAGAGATCTCCATCTGGCTCTGTCTGCAGCTGCTCTGGGGGCTGTGTTGAGAGTCAGTCCTTTGTCTTTCAGCTCCCTGTATATTGTCCTGCGCCAGGTTTCCTCCGGTCGTCCCTGTTTTCTTTTACCTTGGGCGGTCCAGGGCAGAGCTGTTCTGGGGAGTGAGCTGGGTTGCATGGGGAGTGAGCTGGGTTGCATGCGACAGACAATTTCGTAATTTTGATAACTAGATCTGTTTCGTAATTTTGATAACTAGATCTGTTTGCCTCGTGTTTGTTTCGTAATTTTGATAACTAGATCTGTTTCTTTGTTGTTTTTTCTGAAGGTAGCGTTCATTTTTAGATCTTCTTCAGTCCTCTCCGTGCCTGCTGGCGCTTGAGGCTGTGACAAGAGATCTCCATCTGGCTCTGTCTGCAGCTGCTCTGGGGGCTGTGTTGAGAGTCAGTCCTTTGTCTTTCAGCTCCCTGTATATTGTCCTGCGCCAGGTTTCCTCCGGTCGTCCCTGTTTTCTTTTACCTTGGGCGGTCCAGGGCAGAGCTGTTCTGGGGAGTGAGCTGGGTTGCATGCGACAGACATGCCCTAACCATCTTCATCGACGCGCCTGGATGATGTCCTGTATTGTGGAGACTCCCGTTCTAGATCTAGATTTTCAGATCTACTGATAATTATTTAATTACGCCTAAAGATGTTGGCAGCACACAGACAGACAGAGAGAAACACACACACACACACACACACACACACACACACACACACACACACAGACACACACACACACACACACACACACACACGTGCATGCACGCATGCACACACGCACGCGCGCACACACACACACACACACACACACACACACACACACACACACACCACGCACACACACACATGCGCCCACGAACACACATGGGTCCGAGCCCACACATCCATACACACCCATGTGTACATTCACCACACACACACACACACACACACGCGCGCGCGCGCGCGCGCGCGCGCGCACGCGCGTACCAAAAAAAGAGAAAATTAAAACAAAAAACAAAAACAAAACAATTGTAGGCAGGCACTCAAGTTCTGACCAGTGTGCTGGGCTGATGCGTAGGTTAAACGTTGCTGAGTCGTAGCCACG
>JAMYXO010000077.1:75000-85000 GCA_033310375.1 Conus canariensis
ACCAAAAGTGGTAGTAATCCTGTCTTTATTTCTTTTTTTCAATATTTTGATCATCATTATTACCACAAACAATATAAATATCATCGTTACTAGCTTGTCTCACACATCGAAAGGCCTAGGAGCAGGCGATGCATATAGATCTGCTTTGAGAGGGATTGCGATGAGTGCAGACACAATCATATGCATAGTTTTTTTCAGCAACTTTTTTACTCTCCACACTTTCGTTTTTAGTTTTTCAGTTTTTCAGCAACTTTTTCCCTCTCCACGGCTGATTGTGTCTGTGCTCATATGTATATATCAAGAGACACAATTGAAGTAAGAAGGCAAACAAGCAATGTAAACAAATATAATCCAATATTTCGAGCGGCTGCTCTTTTTCAAGGACGACAGACTGTGTAATCACGTCAAAAGTGGAGTGACATCATTAAGTCGATGCTAAAAGAAAACTTGCGTCACGACAGTAATGTCATCACCAAGTGATGCAAAGTCTAATACACCATCCTGTTGTATTATTTTGTCACTCCCCACCCCCACCAGTATACTTACAGCTCCCCCCCACCCCCTCCGTTTTTTCCTTCCTCTCTCTCTCTCTCTCTCTCTCTCTCTCTCTCTCAGGTTTTCATTTTGTTAGTTGTACCAGAGGCAACAACTGAGTCACTATTAAATGCAAGGAAACTCAGTAAATGTAACTAATAATTAGTCATGTGTGTTTAGGCCTTGTGGGTGCTTTGTTTGTAGTTTACGAATCCAGAATTTTTCTCTGTGTCTATGAATGTCACTGTCTATGTACTGTTTTTCAATTGGCATATAACGCATGTCTTGAAGTGAGTGGTTGTGCATGTTGAAATGATGTGTGACGTGGGTGCCTGTATTGTTCTGGATGTGTGACCTATGTAAGTAGAAGCGTTGGTTGAGCGAGTTGCGTGTTTCTCCTACGTATTGAGCTCCCTTGCATTTGGTGCAGTAGAGCAGGTACACGATGTTTCATGTGCTGCAGGACATCTCATGGCGAATGGTGAATGTCTCGCCACTAACATCACTGGTGAACTGACGTGTCTTAACTACATGCTCCTTACAGATGACACAGCGTTTTCTGGTACATCTGTGGCTTCCGGGGTTGTCATGGAGGGTTCTTGTGGAGGAACATGGAAGGCATCAGTATGTTTCGTAGACATGTTGATTTTTTTTTCTCCTACTATGGGGAGCTCTAGCATGGCTTGTTTCATCCTGTTGCTTTCATGTAAGGCTGGTTGCTGTTGTTGTAGCCACTGACGTAGATGAGGGTTGTCAGGGTTGTGAGTGATGATGAACCGGGCCCTCATCTTGGGAGTCTGGCATGTATTCGAGGTCTCATTTCGTGATGATGATGACTTTCAGTGGCTTTCTGGATGGTGTAGGTACCTGCTACGTTGAAAGTGTGTGGCGATCTCTCAGCAGTGAAGGGTGATGGTTATCGTCGAGCTAACTGCGAGTGCGTAGCATTGCTAATGGCATGTTTTTTTATTTTATATATAAATATATATATATATATTATATAATATATATATATATATATATATATATATTGTGTGAGTTTGTGGTGTGTGTATGTATATATAATATAATAATATATATAATATATATATTATATATATATATATATATCATGCTTTATTTATCAGTACCGTTAGTACCGTCATTAATACGATTGTTAGTATTGATATTACCAACACTACCATTAACATCCTATCGCCATCGCCGCTAAGGCTGTTGCCACGGTAACCACGCTGTTTAAAAATCCTCTAACCCATTTTCCTTTCTCCCATATACAACTGCTATTGCCATATTATCACCAAGAGTGGTAGTAAACCTGTCTTCATTTTTTTTTCAATATTTTGATCATCATTATTACCATAAATAATATAATTATTTTAGGTACTGCCTTAGCTCACATATAATCTCTAACATTCCTTTTAGATTTGTTAAACACACAGAGAGAGAAAGATTATACTATGTACAACAAGACCATAACATAACAGAAGATAGCTCATGATTTTCAAATATGCAGGTTTGGAGTCGTTCTACGTTTATGATTACAGACATTACGAATGCGTTATTTACTTATCATGACAATAATCAGATAATATATTCATTCCTATCTATTTGTTTATATACGCGGTGTGTGTGTGTGTTGTGTGTGTGTGTGTGTGTGTGTGTGTGTGTGTGTTGTGTGTGTGTGTTTTAAAATCTCCATGAATGACTGAGTCATCGGCAACACTCATTTTTAAATGATACAGTGTTGTCTTTTACATACAGCATTATGTGTTGAATTCCGAAACAGCAGTCATAAAATTAAATTTGCCTCACCCCTCCATAAAGACGGGCTGAATAATTGCTTGAACGTTTGCCACCCCTCTCCCTTTCCTTCCCCTCGCAATTTTCTCTTCCTTCCTCTATTTCCCCGTTTTTCTCTTTCCTATCCATTCACTCTATTTCTCTCTTCCTATCCTCTCATTTCCCTCACATCTATTTCTCTCTTCACTATCCCCTCTCATTCCCCCACATCTATTTCTCTCTTCCTATCCCCTCTCATTTCCCCCCATCTATTTCTCTCTCTTCCCTATCCCTCTTCTCTTCTATTTCCCCACATCTATTCTCTCTCCTATCCCTCTCATTTCCCCACATCTATTTCTCTCTTCCCTATCCCCTCTCATTTCCCCACATCTATTTCTCTCTTCCCTATCCCCTCTCATTTCCCCCACATCTATTTCTCTCTTCCCTATCCCCTCTCATTTCCCCACATCTATTTCTCTCTTCCTATCCCCTCTCATTTCCCCACATCTATTTCTCTCTTCCTATCCCCTCTCATTTCCCCACATCTATTTCTTCTTCCCTATCCCCCTCATTTCCCCCACATCTATTTCTCTCTTCCCTATCCCCTCTCATTTCCCCACATCTATTTCTCTCTTCCCTATCCCCTCTCATTTCCCCCACATCTATTTCTCTCTTCCACTATCCCCTCTCATTTCCCCCCCCCCCCACATCCTCCCCCCCCCTATTTCTCCTTTCTCTTTCCCTATCCCCTCTCATTTCCCCCATCTATTTCTTCTTCCCTACCCCTCATTCCCCCCATCTATTTCTCTCTTCCTATCCCTCTCATTTCCCCCACATCTATTTCTCTCTTCCCTATCCCCTCTCATTTCCCCCACATCTATTCTCTCTTCCCTATCCCCTCTCATTCCCCACATCTATTTCTCTCTTCCTATCCCCTCTCATTTCCCCCCCCCACCCCCATCTATTTCTCTCTTCCCTATCCCCTCTCATTTCCCCCACATCTATTTCTCTCTTCCCTATCCCCTCTCATTTCCCCCACATCTATTTCTCTCTTCCCTATCCCCTCTCATTTCCCCCCACATCTATTTCTCTCTTCCCTATCCCCTCTCATTTCCCCCACATCTATTTCTCTCTTCCCTATCCCCTCTCATTTCCCCCACATCTATTTCTCTCTTCCTATCCCCTCTCATTTCCCCCACATCTATTTCTCTCTTCCTACCCCTCTCATTTCCCCCATCTTTCTCTCTCCTATCCCCTCTCATTTCCCCCACATCTATTCTCTCTTCCCTATTTCTCTCTTCCTATCCCCTCTCATTTCCCCCACATCTATTTCTCTCTTCCTATCCCCTCTCATTTCCCCACATCTATTTCTCTCTTCCTATCCCCTCTCATTTCCCCACATCTATTTCTCTCTTCCCTATCCCTCTCATTTCCCCCACATCTATTTCTCTCTTCACCCATCAATCCCTCTCCTCATTTCCCCCACATCTATTTCTCTCTTCCCTATCCCCTCTCATTTCCCCCACATCTATTTCTCTCTTCCCTATCCCCTCTCATTTCCCCCACATCTATTTCTCTCTCCTTCCCCTCTCATTTCCCCCACATCTATTTCTCTCTTCCCTATCCCCTCTCATTTCCCCCACACTCTATTTCTCTCTTCCCTATCCCCTCTCATTTCCCCACATCTATTTCTCTCTTCCTATCCCCTCTCATTTCCCCCACACTATTTCTCTCTTCCCTATCCCCTCATCTTCTCACCCCCCCCATTCCCCCATCTATTTCTCTCTTCCCTATCCCCTCTCATTTCCCCACATCTATTCTCTCTTCCTATCCCCTCTCATTTCCCCCCATCTATTTCTCTCTTCCCTATCCCCTCTCATTTCCCCCACATCTATTTCTCTCTTCCCTATCCCCTCTCATTTCCCCCACATCTATTTCTCTCTTCCTATCCCCTCTCATTTCCCCCCCATCTATTTCTCTCTTCCCTATCCCCTCTCATTTCCCCCACATCTATTTCTCTCTTCCCTATCCCCTCTCATTTCCCCCATCTATTTCTCTCTTCACTATCCCCTCTCATTTCCCCCACATCTATTTCTCTCTTCCCTATCCCCTCTCATTTCCCCCACATCTATTTTCTCTTCCCTATCCCCTCTCATTTCCCCACATCTATTTCTTCTTCCTATCCCCTCTCATTTCCCCCACATCTATTTCTCTCTTCCTATCCCCTCTCATTTCCCCCACATCTATTTCTCTTCCCTATCCCCTCTCATTTCCCCCACATCTATTTCTCTCTTCCTATCCCCTCTCATTTCCCCCACATCTATTTCTCTCTTCCCTATCCCCTCTCATTTCCCCCACCATCTATTTCTCTCTTCCCTATCCCCTCTCATTTCCCCCACATCTATTTCTCTCTTCCCTATCCCTCTCATTTCCCCCACTCTATTTCTCTCTTCCCTATCCCCTCTCATTTCCCCCACATCTATTTCTCTCTTCCTATCCCTCTCATTTCCCCACATCTATTTCTCTCTTCCCTATCCCCTCTCATTTCCCCCCATCTATTTCTCTCTTCCCTATCCCCTCTCATTTCCCCCACATCTATTTCTCTCTTCCTATCCCCTCTCATTTCCTCCACATCTATTTCTCTCTTCCTATCCCCTCTCATTTCCCCACATCTATTTCTCTCTTCCCTATCCCCTCTCATTTCCCCCACATCTATTTCTCTCTTCCCTATCCCCTCTCATTTCCCCCACATCTATTTCTCTCTTCCCTATCCCCTCTCATTTCCCCACATCTATTTCTCTCTTCACTATCCCCTCTCATTTCCCCCACATCTATTTCTCTCTTCCCTATCCCCTCTCATTTCCCCCACATCTATTTCTCTCTTCCTATCCCCTCTCATTTCCCCACATCTATTTCTCAAATGACTAATTACCAAAACCGTGCAAAACAAGACTGACGACTTTGCCTGAGCATGATTTTTCAGCCCCATTATATTCATCGTTCTGAATGTCAGCAGACGTTTGGAACAGTATGCGACTATTCAACAAAAAAGACAAATAATAAACAAGTAGGGCAACTCTTGCTCACTTTTATTCAAGACTGGCACAGCTTTTAAACTTGAAGAAAGTCAGACAAATACAAAGACGAACAATCTAACAAGTGGGGGGAAACAAGCACAGGCCAACAACCCCTGCGTCATCACAGTAATGACTTGGCAAACATTTTAACTAGGGGGGGGGGGGGGGGGGGGGGGGGGATAAAGATGAAGAAAATGGGAACATGAAATTAAGAAAATATATTTTGAACATGGAAACTCTTCTCCAGCTGCATGAGGGAACCATTGTTGTGCTTCTCGAAGGCAGATCTATTTGTATTGCCTGCTCCTGGGCCTTTCATCTGCTGGATCGGACTCATCAGGGAGACACAGCTGGTTGTGTCTGTGCTCCTGGTGTCAAATAGCGATACACCACAGTCCATAATACCTTGGTGTTCTCACCACAAGGGCTCAAAAAAGAATCCAACAGCACCCCCAAAGCAGCCAGCGAAAGGTAGTAAATGTTTCAAAACGAAAGTGTGGGGAGGAAAAAAGTTGCTGAAAAACTAAAGACATTATGCAAACAGTATAAAATGTAGGGGCATCTTTGAGTCTACGCTTGAGGGTCCACCCAAGGATGCAAGGGAGATCAAAGGACAAACACAAAGATGGAGAGAAACAACTACAAGTAACCTCGATTTAATTGAAACGAAATTGAACATGAAATAATGCAGGGAACAGTAAACAACAAACAATAAATAAGTAGCGTAACTCTTGCTCCCATAAGAAAACCTAACTCAGAGTAACTGTTATTCAAGACTGGCACAGCCTTTTAAACTTGAATAAAATCAAATAGAAAGACAAACAATCTAAAAGTGGGGGAAAACAGGCGCAGGCCAACAACCTCTCCGTCATCACAAAAAAACAAAAAAACAAAAAAAAAAAAAAGGGGGGGGGGGGGGGGGAACTACCTATATAGTGTTCATGATTTATTTTATTTTTGACACCATAATGATTTACCGAATTCAGTGCAAAAGTTTCTGATTTCCAGTTTATATAACTTTCATTTTTTTTTGACACAGCCGACCTCTTCATTTCAAACGTCAGAATCCCGGACCACAAACAAAGCTACAATTATCGTTTGATTCCAACACCACTCCTTTATGATCCGATTCTGTGACACTTACGTGCTCAGATAATGGACAACGATGTAGAATGTTTTCAAAGAAACGAAAAAAAAAAAAAAACGTAATTCAGTCGATGTGCAATAAGTAGATTTGATCTCCTTCAAGTACACGATTTTTCAGTCGAAAAACATCAGTTAAACCCAATGCGTGTACTATTTCATTTATTGCTTTAGTTTCTAACTTGTCATGGGGTTAACCACATATTCTACCTAGGTCAGAGATAAATGAACTGTTGAAATCACTTCAAGCAGTACTTAACTGACAAGGAACCGATCAATACGACCTATTGGACTCGACAGGCGAGACAAGAACGGTTTGGAGTTGAATACACTCAAGCCATGCACGACACTGCACTCATACCACAGAGAAGAGAAGCTGACGCTGAAGTTAAAAAAGAGCACACAAAAAAAAACTGCTGTTCAGATCAAAACACACTGCCGGCAACCTGGGGATGCTAACTCTGAATACTTCCACACACGAAGTATGGTAGTTATATAGGCTTCGCTTGTACAACGGTTCCTTTTGACGTAATTCACTATTAACGATTGACACCTCTCTCCCTCTCTTCTCTCTCTCTCTCTCTCTGAGTGCATGTGCCGGCCCGTGTGTGTGTGTGTGTGTGTGTGTGTGCGTGTGGTGTGTGTGTGTGTGTGTGTGTGTGTGTGTGTGTGAGTGCCTATGTGTCTTGTGTGATTTGTGTGTGTGCGTGCGTGCGTGCGTGCATGCGTGTGCGTGTGTGTGTGTGTGTGTGTGTGTGTGTGTGTGTGTGTGTGTGTGCGCGCGCGCGCGCGCGCGTGTCTTCTGTGTGTATGTGTGTGTGTATGTGTGCGTTTGTCCATGGGTGTGTAAACATATAGATAGATACAAACATTAGGTAGCTACAGGGACAGACTTACAGATAGATATGATAGATAGATAGATAGATAGATAGATAGATAGATAGATAGATAGATAGATAGATAGATAGATAGAGAGCGAGAGATTGATAGATAGATACATCATAGATAGATACATACATGGACCGACTGACACACAGATAGACACACAGACAAAAAGATAACTAGATAGAGAACTAGATAGATGGATGAACAGATAGACAGATATGTATATGGATAGATCCATATAAATATATAGATAGACAGATAAATTGATGTGTGTGTGCGTGTGTGTGGTGTGTGTGTGTGTGTGTGTGTGTGGTGTGTGTGTGTGTGTGTGGTGTGTTGTGTGTGTGTGTGTGTGTGTGTGTGTGTGTTGTGTGTGTGTGAGTGAGTGAGTGTTAGTGTTAGTGTGTGTGTGCGTGCGTAGTGTGTGTGTGTGTGTGTGTGTGTGTGTGTGTGTGTGTGTGTGTGTGTGTGTGTGTGTGTGTGTGTGTGCGTGATTTGCGTGCGTGCATGCGCATTGTGTGGTGTGGTGTGTGTGTGTGTGTGTGTGTGTGTGTGTGTGTGTGTGTGTGTGTGTGTGTTTGTGTTTGTGTTGTCTGTGTGCGTGTGCGTGTGTGAATGTCGATTATTGCAAATAAAAAACATTGAAGAAAAACTGAGAAAGGTTGGCATTGGGGTCTCCTCTGATGTAACCAGGACACAGCAGCAAATCGTCTCTCCAGTGAAGAAGAAGAGCAGAACAGCCTTCTGTCAATGTGAGAAAATGGTCATCAGTCCCACACTGCCTGACCACATTATTACGCTAAGGTAGTAGAAGGTGGGATTGATTACACAGATGTGTCAACCCGCAAAAAACATGTCAGTTATAACAGACAAATGGTAAATGTAGTCGATAGTGTAACTTCAAGGTGGTGTGTGACAGTGTGTTACAGTAGATGGTGTGGGTGGGGTACTGCTCCCTCTCCTAACGATGGCGGCGGTGAAGATACGGTGCACGGACAAAGGCTAAATATGGCAACGAGATCTCTACCGTTGGACAAGGTTTGCAGAACACAGGCGGGGATTCTCCCTGCAATGACGTTCGTGGATCCACTGATGCATGTGGGGCTAGCATTGCGTGCCGGCAGACAGGTATGCCAGACTTTTCACGGAGGCTCGAAACCGAAAAGCCGGTCAGCAGCTGTACTGTCACATGGAGGAAGAAAAGGCAGTGACAGTGACAGAACATGATCGAAGCAACTGCAATAGGCCAGGCCGCCTAATCTGCTGCAAAAGTCGGCCTTCCTAAATTGGAATTTGGAATATATGTATAATAATATTAAAGACGGGTCCTTTACAATTTATATTTGTGCTTTTGATTTTACATGCTGAACACAAACCTTCCTTAACTCTTCATTTGATTATGCTGGTCTCTTTGTCCTACATGTAAAAGCTATTGCACCTCCAATCAAAATGTTCCTCAAAAGGCCAGAAATCAGACGGAGTGTAGAGTAGAAAGAAACTCGTGGAGAGCGTGGCAGCAGAGAGTCCTCAGAAGAGAAGCCCCCTTCAAGCAAGTGTTTCGGCCCTTATCTCCTGACACTCTAGGGGGGTTGGGCCACACCCGGTTCATGACTCCGGATGTCCCTCTGCTGCCCCCCCCCCCTTTTTTTTTTCCCATCTTGGGACGAGCCATGGCTGGGATTCGAACCCATGACCCTCTGAACATGCTCATTTTCCACTTAATGACTCGCGCTTTAACCACTGAGCCACAGGGACACCTGATATTTGTAGGGAAATTAAGCCTTATGAAGTTCACTTTTGTTCCTCCTTGACCAGATCCAGCTTGAACACCTCTCTGCCGCTTCTGCCATTGCTTTCAGGGCTCTGGTTTTTCCCTTCCCTGCAACTGAGAGCTGTTTCATGAGGCTGTATGCAGACGTTCCTACAAACCCCCTAGCTCCAATTTCTGCAGTGAGGACTTTGACCTGATAGCCTTCTCTCCTCAGGCTGTTTGCCAGATCAGCATACTTTTCAGTCTTGTAGATTTGAGCTGCCTCCATTCTGTTCTCATATGGCACCGTGAGCTCGATCATGATCAGCTGCTTGGTTGACTTAGAGTGGACTACTATGTCTGGTCTCATGCCACTCTTGCTGATGATCTCTGGGTGACTCTTCCATTCTGGGAGGTCTGCAGTGCACTCCCAGTCATCTGCCCCGTCCAGCAGACTCTGCCTGCATGTTTCGAGTGGCACTGTTGTTCTTGGCCATGATTTGCTGCCTCCTGCCGTGAAGAATGTTGCGGGTGCTTTTGGAGTCCTGATTTTCCCTTTTGTGGTGTTGGTACTAGCCCAGACTACTTGTACAATCTCTTTGAGCACTTGGTTGTGCCTCCATGTGTACCTTCCTTGAGCCAGGGCTACTTTACATGAGCTTAGGACATGCTCCACTGTTTGTTTTTCATGGCAGAGGGGGCATGCAGGATCGTCTGTTTTCCCCCACTTCACCAGGTTTGCATTTGAGGGCAGAAGGTCATATGCAGATCTGAGAATGAAGCTGATCCTGAGAGGGGCCGTGTGCCAAATGTCATTCCAAGTGAGACTTCT
>JAMYXO010000077.1:90000-92408 GCA_033310375.1 Conus canariensis
CTGAAGCTCTAAAGACCGATGCTGCAACAACAGCAGAAATGTTACTTCCTCTTCTAGCAAAGATATGGGAACAAGAGCAAGTGCCTGCCGACTGGAAGCTTGGTTATCTGGTGAAGCTTCCCAAGAAAGGCGACCTTTCCCAGTGCGGCAACTGGCGAGGAATCATGCTGCTGTCCATCCCCAGCAAGGTGCTCACAAGAATCATCCTGGAAAGAATAAAGGAGGCATTAGACAAGGAGCTGAGAGCAGAACAGGCAGGTTTCAGGCAGGACCGGTCATGCACGGACCACATCGCAACGCTGCGTATCATCATTGAGCAATGCGCAGAGTGGCAGTCTCCCTTGTACATGACCTTTATCGACTTCGAGAAAGCATTCGACAGCGTCGACAGGGAGACTATCTGGAAGCTGATGCAGCACTACGGAATCCCACAGAAGCTCATTAACATCATCAAGAAGCTGTACGAGGACTCAACCTGCCAGATCATCCATAACGGGAAGCTGACCAACCCCTTCGCAGTGAAGACAGGAGTGAGGCAGGGCTGTATACTGTCGCCGACAATTTTCCTGATCGCCATAGACTGGATCATGAGGAGAACTACAGAGGGCAGCAACACCGGCATCCAGTGGACCTTCACCAAACATCTAGAGGACTTGGATTTTGCGGATGACATCAGCCTTTTGTCTCACAAACAACAACACGCCCAGGCCAAGCTAATCAGACTCGCAGAGGAGGCAGAAAAGACCGGCCTAAAGATCAACACCAAGAAAACAGAGGTGATGCGGATGAACAACCGACTCAACCAACCACTGCAGCTACACGGAAAGGACCTGACGGAAACAGACCGTTTCGTCTACTTAGGAAGCGTGGTCAATACTGATGGCGGCGCAGACGATGACGTTAAAAGCCGGATCAACAAAGCAAGGGTAGCGTTCAACACCCTGCGACCCATCTGGAACTCCAAAGCCCTATCCCAGCGCAGCAAAGTCCGCATCTTTAACACCAACGTCAAGGCAGTCCTTCTCTATGGAACCGAGACATGGCGGGTAACCAACACCATCACCAGGAAGATACAGACATTCGTCAACAAATGCCTGCGCCACATCCTCAACATCAGGTGGCCGGAGAAGATCTCGAACGCTGACCTATGGAAAAGAACCAGCCAGAATCCGATCGACCAGGACATCAAGAAAAGAAAATGGGGCTGGATAGGCCATACGCTCCGCAAACCCACAGACAACGTCACAAGACAAGCACTAGAGTGGAACCCACAAGGAAAAAGGAAAGTGGGTCGGCCAAAACAGTCGTGGGGAGGATCCGTCGAGAGCGAAGTGAAGGAGGCCGGAATGACATGGACTCGGCTGAAGAGAACAGCCCAAAACAGAGTCCGTTGGCGTGGTGTTGTTGCGGCCCTATGCTCCACTGGGAGACAACAGGACTAAGTCAAGTAAGTCAAGAAACAAATCAAACAAATTAAAAGAAACGAGGAATGAACTTATTTTGAGTTAAAATTTCTTTTTCACGATACAATAAAAATAATAATTTCACAAATCAAGCTTATGTCGATTCGAATTCGTTCTGTTCATCGAATCGTTCTAACAAATATTGTTTTCAGGAAAAGAACAATAACAAATGGTGTTTAATTTACCCCCCCTCTCTCTCTCTCTCTCTCTCTCTCTCTCTCTCTCTCTCTCTCTCTCTCTCTCTCTCCCTCTCCCTCTCTCTCTCTCTCTCTCTCTTGTTTTTTCTTTCTTTCTTTCTTTCTTTTTTTTCTAATGAACACATTAGAGCAATAGATGATTATTCTATTCTGGATCTGTGAGAGATAACTCTTTGTGGGCAGCTTCCACACAAACCTTTTTTTTTTTTTAACTTTTTAATTGCTTTAAACAAAATGACAATAACAAATACACAAGAGAAATCATAATCATAATAAGTGAATCAAACATAAAGGTAGAAAAAAGCAAGAGAGAGAGAGACAGAGAGAGAGAGAGAGAGAGAGAGAGAGAGAGAGAGAGAGAGAGAGAGAGAGAGAGGGAGGGAGGGAGGGAGGGGGGAGAAATAGATTGGATTGGGTTTGTGTTTGGCCTCAAATGCTTTCAGTAACATGTTTTAAATCAAGTTTTGGATGTTGGACAAACAAGCTGTAAAACACAATGGAGAGTACATGGGCAAACAAGACCTATATCAACCATATGTAGTGTAACACACAAATATAAGTATTTGATTACATGCGGGAACAAAAATAGCCATTTTTCAGAAGAAAAAAAAAATGATCACCTGAAATTAAGTGTATGCTTATCATACAGAGAACAGATGGGCAAAGGATAATGGTTGTCAGGCGAATCGAATGAATTGACACAATCCGATGTAATTGTTTATTATACGTATAACTGTATTTTGTAAAG
>JAMYXO010000776.1:0-38010 GCA_033310375.1 Conus canariensis
CAAACAAACAAGTTCGATTAGGATATTAGTAACAAAAAAAGCATATTAGCTTGGGAAAACATTTATCTTAGATGACAAGTAAAGTACTAACTATGCCAGGACTGTGCAAAGGCTTAAATGATCCATAAGGACATACGTTTGGTGTCTATTTGGAGCACAAGCACAGTATAAATCTTAGCATATAGTAGATCAATCTACTGGTTTTGATGCCAGAAAACAATTTCCTAGCCAATTTAGAGATGCTATTAACTCTGCGTTTGATTTGACTGCCAGCATACAAAGGCTATAAAACGTTCTTTCAATTGCTAGGTCAAAGGTTGACTTTGTGTTGGCCATGGGTTATTACATGCTGCCTTCTGACCTTTGAATACGATTGGCATGATACAGAATTTATAATAATGAAATCCTTATAGCTGGTGACGACCAAAACTTAGGACACATTCATAGGCTTAAACACAGGCTGCTCCATCCATTCTAAAAAAAGTACCTAGCCTTGAAGAAAGCGCTCCAGTTATTAAGACCTCACAGCAGAAAGGATCCGCCGCAGTTTTAAGCGCTTCCACAGCCAGAAAGCACGCCACTGTTTGTCTGCCTCAACACTGACAGTCCACACTAGCGATAAGACAGCCCTTGTTGTGTTTTTTAACTTTTAATGGATTAGCCATACATTTATTTCACTAAATTTATACAGCAGCCAGCACTCTACGTCACGTGGTCAGCCATATAACCGGCCACTTACCTATAGTTGACAAAACCCAACTAACAACACTGCCTATTATGCCAGGCAGAGCATCAAGGGCTTTAGCTGCTAACTTCTTTAATAAGTTTGCAAGATGATGCAATAGTTTTCTAATCCAAACTTTTTACGGCTGAGGCGTGGACTGGCGCTACTGGCCCTGTTGGCGCAACTGCCGCCAGTTTAAGCATAAAACGAGTGTAGTAGAGATAGCAAAACCCAAACAGCCCAGTTAATAGGCTAACTACTGTAATCCCTCTTCTTGAACAGAATCCTTATTCTTTCTGCTAACGTAGTGTTTTCATGAAGTATTTTGTTTATAACTTCTCTGATTCTGGTTATTTGTGATTCTTAGATGACCTCTGTTAATAGAAATCGCCGCCGTATCAGTTCTGTCTTTTTGTTCTTTAACTCCTGTAATTTTTGTTTGTATTCTAGCCTTTCTTCTAGTCCTAGTTTGTTATCGTCTGCATCAGCCTGTTTAATTTTTTCTTCTTCTATAATCTCTTTCTAGCTCACAAGTTTTGCTGTGTTGGTTGCATTTAGTTCACACCTTTTATTGTTCTGTTAGAGCTTTTATCAAGGGCCTTGCGCTCTCGATCCGAATATTGAGAATTGACAAGTTCTTTTACACCTGTTATCCTCATACTTAAACTTGTTTTCAATTTTCTGTTATTAGTTCATTGCTGTTCGATTTATTCTTGAAGAGGAAGGAATGTTTTGTATTTCAGATGTGTGTTGGTAACTCTTGCCCCAGTTCTGTAAACGACTAACAGCTTTCGTCCTTAGCTCTAAAGGTTTAATTGTTCTGCAATAGAAATAGGGTGTTTTCCGCCCTACATTGTGCTTAGTTTTAAAATCCTGTTTGGGTTTTGCGTTTGAAGAAAAAATGTAGGCATTTACACGGCCTCCAGCACAGTTTTTATATACAAATGACATTCAACTTCCTCAAAATTCGTTTAGGAATCTAGTTACGCTGGTAGCTTGCGCCTATGCTTTTATAAGAATGATTGAATTTTTCTTGCAATAGTTCTTGACGTTGTTTAGGGAGTAAAGAACCCGCTTCTTCAAGCCTCTTCTCGACAATGAAGGGGACCCCCCCAGTTTCTGTTTCATCTTCTTCTTCAATAGATCAATCGGGTCATAATCTTCTCCATATTTTTTATTTATATTCTTTTTTGTTTTATAAAAATGAACTTCATACGGTTGTGACACTCGATCCTTACAGAAAAGAGAAAGAACCCACGGCGTATAAAGGTATAAGCAGACTGTTTATTAGTAGTAAATACTCCATCAACAGTTCAGCCGGACAAATTTAATATTAAGTTCCTGATCTTGGCCGCTGGGCGATGTTATAATGCCATGGCACCGCTAAAAAACTATCATTCAAAATAGATTTACATCGGAAGTTCATAATGCTACTGTATTGTGCTAATTGGGGCCAGGGAAATCGTTAAACATATAGCAATTAAAATGGAGGGAAGAGACAGTCTTTGTACTAAGCGAGGCAGACATTTTTTGCTACTCTATTCTGACCATTATGGCTGCCTAAAAAAGAAAGGAAAAGAGAAAGTTTATTCAGGATTACAAAGTCCAAACGGTCTCAAGTATCAGAGTTGGAGCGGAGGATGCAAAGGTTGATGTTAAAGATGAATAAGTAGTAGCAGGAGCATTTTGGCAACAGATCTGCATCCCTCTAGATTTTGAGCTGTTAAAGACGCATATGCCATATTACCAAGGTGCCACTAAAAGAAAAAGTCTTACTTATGAATGACAATTTAATCTAGCAAGTTCTGTTGTTTTGTATTAGATCTGAAGATAAATACGCAGTTAGCGGCATTTTTATCTTGAGTTTGATGTTGTTACTAACCCTGAACTGGCCAGAACAATCGTAACTCAGTACTAAAAATTAAAACATGTTACTTATTATGAAAGTTATACACCCACTACAGAAAATAGAACAAGCGAAGACAATCTCTGGAAAATACATCTAATCAGTCTCTGAGTGTTTTAAAAGGAATTTTGTTCTTGTTTTTACTGAAGAACTACTCCTTTTCATAGAGAATATCTGAAGCGTTTTATAAGCCAAAAATTGAGAAGGTTGAGATGTGCAATAAATGGTAAGTATGATCAGTTGTATTCGGGTCGCGGACTTTTACCTCACCAACACTTTGATGAAATAAGGAAAGTTATTCGCTGGAGGTAGGCAAAGAGATCCCGCGTTGATGTGTCTTGTAAAAAACCCTCGCCTTTATGATGTTAATGACTCGAAGATTACTTAATAAATAAATATGGGCTGTGGCTGATTTTAGATCCACATTGTCAACAGATTGTTTTGGAAGTGGAGAAAGGGTGGGGCAAGGATGGCATTTAAAAAATTTAATATTACAAGAAATGCAGACGGAAAAGCCACCCAATACAAATTCATTTTTTTATGGTTTGTGATGCTCAGCTAAACATTGAAGGAAAATAGCTAAAAGATGTGGGCTTCATTTAAAATGCAGAAGAAATATTCTATAAAAACAGATGGATGTCTGAAGTTTCTGCCCAAAGATCCGCACATGTTCTCTTAATCTGGCAGGATTACTGGGGTGTGGAAAACTGTCTTCTGTTATACTTGATTTTGTTACTTCAGTCTACTGGTTTCATTACGAGCACTTTGTTATTTCTGCACAAACATTAAGCACAACAAGTCTTCAAAAGAAAAAGAAGTTTATTTGGACAGACGATAATATATTTTAGGTTGATCCATGAGCGACAAACTTAGCGTCTGTTTAGATACTTTACTATATGACTATTTGAGGGAACTGATACACTGTTTATTATTGATGACTGCTCAGCCGAACGAGACATTGTTAAAAAAGGAAGGACTTTGTCTAAGCTAGCCTTTAGTGGACGACACGCCTTAGGTTTCTGTGTGGCTCTTAACTCAAAATTACAATGCCTGTCTTACAAAGATCTTTAGATCGCAGTTAAAAATCAGTCATCTTATTCTATACTTAGGTCAGGGATAGTTTTGAAGAATGTTTAAGTTGAAAATTATATAATCAGGGGCACAAAGATGAGCTAAAAAAAATAAAAGAGCACAGTTAGAAAAATCTAAGCACGCTAGCTATGCTTACGGACTGACCCCCAGTCAATAACGTTTGTTTATTTGTAGTTTGTTTATTATAGATTGTTTATTATAGATGTTTATAAAACAAATTGTTTATTATAATTTTAATAGTATAAAGAATGTCATCGGAGGGCCAGAATTCAAAGCGCAGCTAGCTTCTAAATGCACCGGCAGTTGGAGCTATAAAGACCTAGCAGACAAAACTGAGTTTGATCTATTAGGGTTCCAGGAATTGTTTATGATTTGTATGTACACCGACGTTGGTGTTTACAACGACAGAAATTGAAGATAGAAAACGACAGCAGTATCCTAACCTGGAAGAGATAAGAAATTTTAAGGGCAATCGATTTTGGCAAAACACGAATACAAACTTCTAAAAACGAGTGAATGCTTGGGCGTTGCTTCTGAAATTGCTTGGAATTTAAAGTTTGAAACTAAGAAAGCCCTAATGTAGACTTTGATAAGAAAAACAATTTTAGAAAAGCTTTTTGAAAAAATGCAGGCCCTTTCTTGTTAGCCTAGTCCCTGGACAACAACAGAAAAAAACAGATTGAAATAATAGGAAGGGCTCTGAATATATGCAAAGAGTAAGAGGGCCCTTGCTGAAGTGGGGGAATGACACGTCGGCTTAGACGTTTACTCCAACGTCAGTCAATGCCTAGGCAAATGACGTGCTTTTTCGTTATTTATTACACCAAGGGAGGCTTTATTAACATACACGTTAAATAGGGGCATTCAAATAAAGGCTGAAATAAATGGATGCCCCTCTGATGCTCGCTATGTTATTACTAAATACGGAGATGATAATAAACACCATTGTATCATCTGACAAGGTTACTGGGATGAAAGCTTGACAACGGACAAACTAACAGTTCTGGACTTTATTTTCATTAAGTATGTTGATTTTATGCGTTTTCTCTGTTTGATGTAGTGCTTCCAGAAGGATTAATATGTAGAGATGTATAAGATTAATTCTTAATTAAAAAATTAATCTTATTATAAAAATGGAGGTTTCAAACAGTTTAGATTAGAGCAAATAACCGAACTTCAAGAAGAAATAGAAAGTGCCTTGGATAGTATTGGGCTACTAGAAAGAATTATGCTAAAGCTTTAAGTACTCTTTCTCATGTAATTACCGGGCTCAACAGATGTAGCTAGAGTAAGTGCAGCGGTCTAGTGTTGGCTCATTTTAGATACTGGGGATGGAGCGCCAGCCTCTTAGCATTAGGGAGCCTTGGACTAGGGTTAGGCGCCATGTCTATGATTGTGTGCGCTGTTTTAAAAAAATTAACGGCCTAACTCAAAAAGCACATGCCTATTGTGGCCCTAGCATCTGCAATAAACATTTCTGTCATTAAAATTAAGAATAAGCAAATCAATACAGGATAAAAAACATTACGGACGAAGAATTTCAGAACTTATGGACCGATGGTGTGGGAATTACAGGCGGACAAAAAAATTGAACTTCAAAAGGATGTGAGAAAAAGACTTTTACTTCACAACAAGGTAGACCACTGAAGGGACATTCAAACAGAACATTGTAAAGCAAACTCATGATTGGGTAAACCCAAAATAAGCCACAACAAAATAAGAGGTAGACTAACATAAATCATAAGTTTAGCCAAAAAATAAATCATAAGTTTAGCAAAAACATAAATTATAAGGTTAGCAAATACTATTTTTTTAACTAATCGGCACGTGTTTGGCGGTGACAACTTGCAACTCTATCACGAACAAAGGATCTTTTGGGACAGGCTTTTTTAGACGTAGTAGCACCGATAGATGAGTGAGTGTTTCTCTTAAATAATACACGGGGGGGGTTGTTTTCATAATTCTTTCACAACTTCATATACATTCTACGCTTCCATATAGGGTCTGTGGCTCTAATTCTAAACCATCACCTTCTGCCTCTCCTGGCGCATACAAGTATCTTACTTTTTGTCCAAAAACGGCAGAGTTTCTGAGTACCTGCCACATCATCAGTAATGCTTATTTTTTTTAATTTGATCGCGTTTACTGGTTTAAGAACCTGTTGCCTTAAATTCTTCATTGTTCATGGCACGTAGATGCTGGCCAATCTTCTAACCCATTCCGTGCTTTGCGCGTTTTGTCCATAATTTCTCTGTGATATTGTTAAGTAAAACAGGCGCTCAGCTAGATTCTTATTAAAGTTTTCGACTAGGAGCTTGCGATCGATGGGTGCCGGATCCTCTCTTAACTGTAACCCTTGGTGTCTTAAAACAAACTGATTTACAGAACTTTAAACTCTTTTCCATCATAACTTGAATCAGCCTAGGATACTTTAATGGGACCTCGCGTGTATATTTGCTGTAAAGCCACAGCCACTAGCAGTTGTGCTTTTACCAGTTAAGGCTCAGCGTCTTTGTACTCGAAGCAATGTCACAACCGTAAGAGCATATTTAAACTTTTTTCGTTTAATTTGTCATGTGGAAGATACAACAAGTCCATATGGTGGGTGCCATTAGGACGATTAAACAAATCTAGGCCTTATTATTCTTTTTGGGGCAGGTAGTATATTTGCCAAATTGCTTGTTTTGAAAGCCTGTTCTTTTTCGATTCTGATTCAGACAACTCTAGCTGCTTTTCTCAGTTTATCTCAATAGCGGCCCTTTCCTTTTACAATACCCTCCAGGAGGAATATTATATTTTGTACTTCGTATTGTACTTTGTATCGCCCATAAGCGGACTGTTTTTTTATTACATTATAAAACTATGTTTTTAGGATTGAATATGCAAGAAAAGAAAGATTGCTACCATTGCACCTTTAATAAAGCCTATTTCTACCATTTTCTGATCCTCAGACGGTTCATTATAAGTCAGACAGTTCTGGCGGCGGCGATGTTAGAAACTTCTTTCCTGTCATAAGTAATTACTAATTCATTGCTTCATCAAACGTCTGTAAATGTGTGACTCTGCATGCCCCTGTTCTCTTAACTTTTATTGATAAAGTCTAAGTGAGCAATTCGTCTTTTCTCGTAAGCGTATATTGCCTTTAGCTAAATCTTCCATTGCCTATTGTTATGGCGTTCTCTCTCTTATCAGACCGCAAGTTATAAAAAATATTATTCTGCTGACAGAGACTATGCCCTAAGGCCATTTATCAATAGCTCTCCACCTACGATCCAATCTCCGACATTCTTTTTTATAAATCATATTTTCTAGAGTAATCTGCTTTGCATTTATATTTCTATGCATTAATCTTTCTATGCATTATATTTTCTGGGATAATCCACTCTGCGTAAAACAAGAAAAGTCTTTTGAGGCAATCCATGCAGTAATTACAAAACTATAACCTTTTAACAAAATCCTCAATGTCTAAACATTCCTAGATCTGACGGCTTCATTTTAAACATGTTTTTGTGCTAGCACTCTTAAACCAATACTAAGGCGCTATTTACAGCTGACATGGTAAATCGTATTGATAATCATTTTTTTCATTCATCTTTTTATTTACTA
Organism: Conus canariensis; assembly: GCA_033310375.1. NCBI lineage: Eukaryota > Metazoa > Mollusca > Gastropoda > Neogastropoda > Conidae > Conus > Conus canariensis. The sequence continues at coordinate 7,329 of JAMYXO010000776.1, forward strand.
AAAAAATATTAAAATTAATCATAATACGAAAGGCTGTCTATGTGCTTTTTAATCAATTAATCTTTGTTGTTAAGCTAAAAATAAGCCGACAAAACTAGCCTTTGGCGAATCTTCTAATCTTTCCAATTGTTGGCGGTTTTATTCCTAGCAAAATTTGCAATGGTTGAATAGACTTTAACCCAACGATAGGCACTGCATAATTAACAGCGTTTAAACTATGGTTTTAAAAGTATTATATTATTTTTTTATTGCTTTTAAAAATGGATTGTGACGAAACTATTAAAGTGTGAGGAGCAGGCAGACCTATGCCATAAAGAAAGATTATTACTCTCTGGCCGCGTCCGCGCATGTGGAAAAAAATAAACAGTATTTAGGCGTTCTTGCGTTGAACTAAGTATCGAACAGATTCAGCAATTGTCTACATCAGACGTTGAGAAGTTTTAAGCAGGTTGAGGCACAGCTAGGATTCAAAAATGGTTAGTTCAGTGGGGACAGACAATGTATTTGTTTATATGCTAAGTTAGTAAGTAGATGGCGCCGGTTGATCGGAAAGAAGAGTTAATATATGACTTATCACAAGATTCCGTCGGTTTTAAACAAGTCATTAGAGTCTCTAGTATGTGACATGTATTATAGATTTGGAACCGGATGTTATGTCAATGCATCATGGGATTAATTACTTTTAATCATATTAATTTTAATTATATTAATTTTAATCAGACTTATAAAAAATGCGCGATCAGGAGAAGAAGGAATCCGCAGGAGCAGAATGCCCCACTAGTGAGTGCTCACAAGCGGAGTGTCCACAAGTGAGTCCGCTAGAGCAGAATGTGCCACAAGTGAGTAGTGTTTACACAAGTCTATAAGTGCTGGGCGTGTTGAGGAGGGTTCGCAAACCTAGCTGATTGGACTGACTGAGAAAAGCAAACAAGCAGCAAAACAAAAATTATTAGATAGTAATACAACATCGCCACCGTCAACAACAACACAATTAACATCAACACAATCAACAATTCAAACGTAAGATGTATTATTATGTATTTGCTGCGGTTGTTGTTGGTGGGGGTTTTTTTTTGCATACAAATGTCTAACACCCATTACGTAAGCAGCAGCAAAGTTCCACATAACCCCCACAGTAAAAGAAGAAGAACAGCTTCTGAAAAAAAAAAAGTAACAACCTCCTGCTGTAGACCCATTTTCTATGGATTAGTTCTTTAAAGAACTAATATAAAGTACAAGTTAAGATAACTAGATAGGTAACAAGTTAAGAGTTATAAAAGTGCTTTTTAAGTTAACGAGCAAAGTAAATTACAAGTTAAGTGCAAAAAATATAAGTTCTTAAGTAAGTACTAGTTAGGTGCTTAGTTAAGTTCTTAAGTAAGTATAGTTAGGTTCTTAAGTTAAGGTTTTAAGTAATACTAGTTAGGGTCTTAAGTTAAGTAAAGCCAAGTCAGTCAAGTTAATCTTTCAAGTCGGTTCTCCATTGCCCTACAGCATATGAAAATCATTGACGTAAGTCTCTTGTTATTGTTAGAGACTGTGATTCTTATTTTCTGCAGTTGTGTTTACATGATGACAGAGTAGTCGCGCAGATTAAACATTTGATGTGATTGGAAATACTTTGCTTTCAAAAGATGTGCTTGCTTGTAGTTGTTTGTGACTTATATTTTTTTGACACCTTCTTTACTCTATAGCCTTTGCATTTTTATATTACAGAAGTGGTGGGCACGCTATACATCTCGACCGTAAGCCAACATATTCTTGTATAACTGTTCCCATTAAGTTCATCCTTCATCTTTCAATACTTTCTTATTCACAGTTGAGTGTAGAGGTGACTCTTTTGGATAGTCGCATGTGTCGTACCACCCATCGGCTACTTTGGCTACTTTGTATCTTTAATCCTTATAGAAGTCTTCAGTTGGGGATGTCATAATAAAAACTATCCGTGTCTGTTGTAAAGAACTCTAGACTTTGGGTACGGGGCCTATGGATAGTCATATAGAAATTCTATACATTAATACTTTGACAGCTCTAGACGGCGAATCCGAGTAAACACCGCTTATCCACTTAACATTTCTTTTTCGTCATCATTATGCCAAAACAGGTTGTCGCTAAATTTTCTTAAAGTCTTGGTAGTTAGGTTTAGAGGGCCAGCTTAATTGCTTTGTTTTTGTTTGTAACTAATCTTACATCTTTACGATTGTGTTCGTTCCTTTGGGGGGGGTTTTTGCCAAAACAACTGTTTTGTTCAATCAACTTTAAAGAAGTCTTTTTCTGATGGCGTCAGTGGACTTTAGTCCATAAGATCGGTGTTCTTTAATGATGTATGGACTCATGAAAGGCTCTTGGTCAAAGGTAATTATTCTGTGAACAGCATTGTCTGCTTTAGCCCGTGTCTTATGTAAAACTGTAGGAGTCTGTAATGACAAGACATATTTTTAGTTGTGTTAAAAGAGGTTGGGCACGAGTTTAGGCGGTTCTGTGGGATTCATCTTTAATCTTTCTGCGGCTTAGGGGAAATCGTTATTGGGGGTCGTGCAATTCTTTAGGATAATCTAATCCACCTCTAAGATTAGCCTATTGGATTATCAGGTGTAAGCTGTGTGTGTTAGCATACTCAACACGGCAAGTAACAATCATGAGGCCCGTTTTCATTTCAAAGTTTCTTAATGGCAGTGCTGGTCATGGCCCACCCATACAGATTGTGGCGTCTAAGTCAACTCAGGATAGTTGGATGGTTTAGGTTGATCATAATCGCTCTAAATACTTGTTGTGGCTCTGCGGGTAAGATGACAGGCCATACAAAATGCTCACTCAGCCGACCTCTTCACTCTGGATTGTGTCCAAATCAGATATTACGTCGTATATTGTTGTTTGTAAACTTCATGTAATGCATCCCAAGAAGTGCCCGGGGCTGAGATGTTACTGTGATGAGTCTAAGGCTGTAATGTTTCACTGATGCTTAGATCTGTAATTCTGTAAGACGTCAGCTAATAATAAACAGTCAGCCAGCAAAGTAGTGATCGTGATAATGGCCATCGTTTTGACAGTGAATTTTATGTACCTGGCTTTCTGCGCGTTGTTCATAGTGTCAGCATCAGTTATGCCTTCGCCTCTAAAGACTAGAAAAGAAAGCGCCTTTAGGGGAAGGCGTATTTGTCTTGTTCTCAAACCTATCCCACGAGTTCATGTATTATAAGGTAGTCGCCTGTACGGACTAAAGCTGGATTTAAAGTTTTTTTAGTGATTGGATAGTCTTGCAGAGATCTGCTAACTTATCCTAAACTCCCCTCAGTTGGTGGCACAGAGTAATTAAAGGGAATAATACAGTCAAGAAGTAAATAGTCATGTTCTTTTCTGAAGACTGTGCAATGAAGTAACACTCTTATATTTTGGAAGTCACTGCTTGCATGATAAAATGAGAATACGTAGACCAGCAAGTTTTGAAAGATGATTGGCAGTTTCCATGTCTTGGGATCAAACCTATGTTGAAGATTACCGCCTGGTTGGTGACGGCAGCACCCTCTGAATTTGCCAGTAATGTGGATCATGGTCCCTTACTGTCGGCGTCTTTACCGTTAGGTGTTAGACTCTAAACCGCAAAGTCAAAACAGTGAGTGGCTGATTTATTAACGCCTTTTGTTCTTCAGGAGTCATGATAATGTCTGAAAGGTTCAGCCGATTGGAGAATTGATTGCGACGTTGTTTCATATGCTCTAAAAAAATTCTACTAGCTGCGTTGGGGCCTCCTGTAAATCTCTGGGCGTATGTTGTGTGCCCCATCTGACAACAGCAACAAAACGCAAATGAACAGATTCTGTGGTGCGTTAATAAGGTCGTTTTTTGTTCTTGTTCATTGTTGTGGGCCGCAGTACTGGCGGCATGATTGACTCGAAGTCAGCATAGACTACGTATGGGCTCATCAGCTTCTTGCGTACAATTCTTAAAACTAACTTTAGACCCGGGTGGAAGGCATAGAAGTTTGGATTTCACAGGTTTCAATGCTTTTTACAATGTTTCTTAGGTCTGGGCAGCCTGCTTCTATAGTAGGGATTCTAACCGGCACCTTCTACATAGTCCTTGTTTAGCATGATCCTTTGATGTATAGGCCATAAGTCTGCTTCATTGTTCTAATTACATACATATTGTATCTTGTAGACGTCATGTAAACGACAATCAAGTCTACATGATTCTTAAGTGGTTCGCCAAAAAGTAGGAGCTGTTGGAGAAACCCTTTGTGGCACTAGAGTGTCCTACTGAATTCCATGTGTTATACGCTCAGGTTATTGGTTTGTTTTGCTCTTCAAACTGAGATATGCTTCTATGCTCACTGGAAGGTTATGTTATCAAAGTTCAGCTATTTACTTAGGCTTCATAATTTAGATACTCTGTTTGCATGATTTTTGACAGGATGTAGATGCGCTAAAACGCACACATAAAAACACATGTCGCCCTCTGAATTTTGTAGATTAATTACTGCTCGTTTTTAACTCTAACTCTTTTGGGAGAGGGATGTAAGAATGCCCAAAAATCGTCTTCAATCATTGGATAGAACTTTGTTTGTTTCAATATAATTTGAAGGACTCTTCCTTCAGACCAGCCAGAAACACCTTAAACTTTAGACTCCTCACTTGCATTGGTTAAAACTGTGTAAGCATGTAATTAAGCCAGACAGGTGTAAAGTCGCGATCAGTGGATTACTTATTTTGTATTGTTGAACCAGACTACCATGCTATTATTATCGGGGTTATTTATTTAATCAGAATAGTTAAACATAACTTTTTTCTGGGCGGCGTCAATTGGAGAGAGTCTGGGATTTTAGAAACAGCATGTGTTACGCTTTTTTGAACGTTTGTGGGGTTAATGATGTACATGTTTTATTAAATGAACTTAACGCTTAAGTGTTCATTGATTTCAAGTATCCTCTCCCACGTATATAGTTTTCTATCCTCAAATTACTTGTGGCCTCATTTTTAAGCCACTATATTTACGTAAATTAAAAAAAAATAAAATGTAAATAAAAGTAAGTTAAACCTCGCTTTTTATTCTTCACCCAAGCGTTGCAACACTTCAAGACACGTTAACCTTAACAATAACCATCCTGCTTATTTTTAGATTTTTTGCTGAATCACTACAGTCCTATGTTATCACTTTAACTGCTTCGTCAAATAGTGTTCTCTATGATCTTTTTATTATATTTGTTTACATTCATTCTCAAACCAAATTCACTAAATTCACGATGTTTATCACTTTACAATTGTTTCGTCAAATAGTTCATTACAATTCTTTAAAACAGATTCACTGAGTCGGCAGCATTTTTTTTAAATCTAAAATAAATAAAAAAATAATTGTAAATGTAATTCTGACTTTGTTTAATTATTCATAGTTTTTCTAATCGTCAAAACCTGATCTTCATTAAAGTGATTGTTACTCCTTCAGAGCTGCTAGATACAGTCAGATTAGCATCCTAGGAGCCATATTATAAACTAAAATAGAAAACTCTTTATAGCCGGTTGGGGCAAGAATTGGTTTTTGCTTACGGCCTGCTTTACGCTTTCTGCTATTTAGCGCTCAAATAGATCAGTAATTAATTCTTCAAACTGCTCTCTAACTGATCTTTTTCACCCTCCCGCTCCCAATCCAACTCGTAAAGTATATTAATAAGCTCTGTAGCTACTTCGGGCCTTCATTTTTTAAACAGAATAAAAAACAACAATAAAAAATAATTACTAGCCGCTCCTCTGGTTTGCGCAATGAATCAGAAGTGAAATCAATAAACAGGCAAACCGATTGAGCGCTACCGCTGCTCGCTTGAGGCTTGGGACCGCCCGCGTTGGCTGCTTTAACGCGAACTCTATGTGGTCGTGAATCGCCCACAATCGCACCAGAAAAATCTATTGTCGCAGATGCGCAATTCAGTCGTGCATTCGCCCGCCGCAGAGGTAGATTTCGGTTCATTCTCTCACTGACTGTAGTGCGTGAAGGCCACACGTGTTTGGAATGTGCTCCTACTGCGTTTGGCTGTGTTGTTATTTTAACAATGGCTAAACAGGATTACCCGAAGAACAGGATTGTGCTATTCAAGATCAACAAGTTTTACTGTAACTGCATGTTAGAGTATTGTCAAAAAAGAAATAGGGCGAAGCCTGTTCTCTTCCAGTGAAAACCCAAAAGAAGCATTGCTTTTCTAGAAGGCAGAAAAAAAGAAAAAAAGGCGAACGATGCTTTGGAAATGCACATCTATCTTGAAGGCTTGTCCCGTTCTTGGTTAAGGAAGATGCAAAAATTGAAAATGACAATTAGGAACAGATGTGGCCAATTTTCATAACTGTTTGACTGTTGATGAGATGCTTCCATTTCTAAAAGTGGTGCTATGTGATAAAAACAAAATAAAGCATAAACAATCATCAATGCGTTAATTATTGGCGCGGCTTGAGACAGTCAAGTCATCGTTTAAAAAAAAATAAAACGCTTCAAAACATGGCGGTCTTTTCTTAAGGTTAAGGGGGAATGTCTGATTTCACTATGCCAGAAAACTTATTCAGCTTTCAAATATTTTGACAACTATCCCAAATTCCACAAGCTGGGAGCATCAGCATTACTGAGTATATAGCAAACGTCAAAGTATCATTAGGGCTTATGCAACGAATTGCAGATTTCGGAGTTCTGGCAAAACAAACTAGATAGGGCTAGCAGGCCTTAGTACATCTACAGTATTGAAGGAGTAGTGTGTAAGCCAGCACTATTCCATATAAAATGCTCCAAATTACAATGAGGATGTACTCTACTGGGAATCCCCCCCCACCAGATCCCACGCCCCCACCTACCACCATCCTAATAGTAATATGACGTCCTGGCTCCCTACACTGCAGCCGCCAACTGCTGCTCATCATGGTCATCTGCCAAAGCCAGTTGTAAGCTGGTTGAAAAAAGCTAGACGAACACCGCTGCGATCTGACAGTGTAGTTAGCATGCTCAGAGCGTCTTGGACCTAGAATGAGACTACAGGGAGTTGCAGGTCATACATCTAGGTCAGACGCTCTTGTAGTGAAGCACTCGGGGCTGTCTACAAGCAGTGCAGTAAACTAGGTCAGATGCTCTTGTAAGAGCGCTCTGTCTAGCTGATTACCTCACAGGTTTTACTTAGCTGAGGGACATGAGAATGTGCTATATTACATATCTATACTCTAGTATCTGGTGTATATACCTACTCATGAATGGAGAAATCAATTTTAAAGAATTAATTGAGGGGGCCTATCAGCAATATGTCCCCTCCGTGCAACTCGGCTCCTCCCCGCTATTCGATCCATGTAACAGCATATGGTATAATCAAGAATGGAGCGCCGCTAGTTTGTTTGTTCTGACTTATTTATTGGTGCTGGAAGTAGAAGAGCATATTAAAAAGTAGTAAGGGCTAGTCTTGCGGACGAGGTAGATGATGCAACGCGCAGCACGACCTATGTGACTAGAATGTCAATATGTTTTGTTGTACATCACACGGCCGTCCACCCCCCTCCTTCCTCATCCCCCCCCCCAGCGGCCACCCCCGTCCCCCAACAAAACCATATAATTTTAAACCATGAATTACGTTCACTTTTTGCGTAATGATGACACGGGACGCCCATGGGTGTTAATTTGATTGAAAAGAGGTGTTATTTTGGCCAAAACTAGCATGTGATGGAAGTGAGTTCGTATGTGAAAATGGGGGTTTTAGTTGCCAAATAAGTTGGGGGACGTGAACGATATATTTACTTTATCCTCGGAAATCCAAAACCAGTGTTACAAAGAATGGGGTGAAGATCCCGAGCGTTTGACTTTGTCCACTTTAACAAAGGTCCGTGCTGGCCAATGACAAGATGGTGAGCAACTCCTACAAGTGGTATTCCAGTTTTTTCGGGTCCATCGTGACTCCGGCAGAGGGTTGAGTTTTTACGCACCATATTTTATCAATAATTTGTACATTTTTGGAATGGTCCCGGCCAGGCTTCAAGGATATATTCATTTAGTTCGATCCGGCCTACAGAGGTTAGCGCTAGAAGGGGGCCTTGAGTGGCATAGGAAATAGCCTGTATCTCGGTCACGCTAACCGGTTTATACCCATATTCGGGTTTTCTTCACACGCCAAGCAGCTCGTGCTATTGGAGCATCGAGCTTTACGCATCAGGCCGAGTTACTGGGCAAGGTTATTCAAAGATCGCCGACTTTAATAGCCCTTCCTATTTCTATGCTCAAAAAACATAGGTAAGTATTCACCTGGCTTTGCATATGCAACATACAAAGAGTGGCGTATCATCCGGCTAGGTATTATCTTCTCCTAGGATGAATCCAAGTGCTGACTCATCGGTTTCAAATGGTTAAAAACTGGCTAATCGCCAAGGTGCAAAAAAGACATGTGCTTACAATAAAATCGTACGAGAGGAAGCGTTGTTTATGTATATTTACCAATTTCCTATCTTCCTTTGCGCTCAAAAAAGGTCTTTGGGAAACAACAACAATATTCGGGGTTTCAACTAAACCATTAACAAAGCAACGATAGTGACCAGAAAGTCGTGTATTATTTGAACCAACAGCGTCTTTTTTTTTTAAACTTTATTTAGATGTTTATTGTTTCTCGGTGGAGTCGAATAGGTATCGAATAGTTTTGGCCACCCCCCCCACCCACCCTACCCATGTGTTTTGCCCCGGTACCTCTCGCCGCTTTCGATCGATGCTTCAACTGGAAAATTTTAACGGAAAGGATCCCGCTACACAGTAAAATGAACGCTGGAGCAGCCACTTCTCCCGATACCCTCCACTCGGACTCTCTTTCGGATGTCATGGTGATTGTCTTTTTCATGAGTGCTTTCGAGGCTGCATGAATTGACATTGGTGCCTTATAGTTTTGTGACTCTGACAGAAGGGCATTCAAAACTAAAGGAAATGAGCTGGAATACAAAAATTGTTCCTATTTATTAACTTTTTTCCCTTCCCGAACACACACACACGCGCACACACACACACACACTCAACACAACACACACACACACACACACACACACACCACATTTTCTTTATTGTCTTTCTTGTCCCTGTCTGTATGTCCTGTCAACTGTCTGTTGACCTCTCTCTCCTCTCTCTCTCTCTCTCACACACACACACACACACACACACACTCACACACACACACTACACATATATATATTTATATATAGGGGAAGGGGAAAAAAAGCCGACAAAAAGAGACAAAATAAAACCCATTGCAAAGACAAGCTATGTCAAAATAAAAAGAAGTTTATTAAGAAAAAAAGGCAAGCATAGGATTTGCATACGTTATTTTAACTATGCCAGAAAAGACGTAAGTATTAGTTGCTAATTATTTGGCATAGCGTTCAACACGTCTGCAAAGGACAATAACAATGAATTCTTCTATGCTTTGTAGCAAATCTAAAGCAATTTTTCATATGATTAGCGTTTTGGAGAAAACCATATAAATGACTAACAAAAAACAAAAAACGGTGGTCGTATTAATGTTATTTTTTTTTTAATGCGAAGTTTTTATGTTTACGCAGGATCTATGTCTATAATTCATTTAGACGAGTGTTTCAACCTCTTTATTCAACTATTAACAACATAAATTTTCTTATACCCAGAATCAGTATTCTTATTCGACGGCAAACATAGCCATATTTCATCGTTGATGATAGAGACGATTTTTACAATGAAGAAACACAATGACAGTAGCCAGTACAAAACAACATCATCTCTTGACATCAAAAGAAAACAAAAACAAATGTACTCAATTAAGAAAAGATATTATGCGGTAGAAAATCCCACACAGTTTTTTTTTTGTTTACATTTTTTAAAACGAGAGAACTTGTGGACAAGCATCAACTACATTGCTCTTGCTCTCAGTTAGCGCTCATTTGTAGCTGGTTACATGAGTTGCCAGACCGTGGACGAAGAAGGAAACTACTGGTGCAGCTACCCACGAAAAACGTAAAGTTTTTGATTTATCAAATTTTTACAAATTATACAGCGCCCATCTCAACACATACACGCAAAACACCTCCATCAAAAAAAAAAGCGTAAAATTCAGAAAATGATACAAAAGAATTTAACATCCTTGTTTTGCTGTACGATTATGCCATGATGAGGTTTCTCTCTGCAGGTTTATTCCGTGCAACTTTCTTTCTCAGATCGTTGATAACCGCGATCTGTTTGCCCGCCTGCGCTCTGAGGTTCTTGGGATGATCTCGAGATCCGTTTCTATACATCTTATCGTTCCTCAGCAGCCACCCTTTACAGATACCTTAGCTTCTTTGAAGGTAGATTGGAACTCCAACATCCCATCCTTTGTCGTACCACGGTCGGTCCAAAATACACTTTCCTCTTGTGCGTTTCCAGATCAGCTTTATGCCCACTGTCGGTGGCCTGGTTTTGCATTGCACTTTATCATCGGAGAATGACAGACTTAAAAATCGGAGACCAGAGGCTTTATAGCTGCAATGAACAGACCTGAGGTTACGAATATCATCGTGTAGTGCAGGCGGCCATTGCAAACAAGTCCATCAGCGCGTGTTTGTCTGTTGCTGTTCAGGCTTTCCGTTCTTCCAGCGCTCGTTCACTATGGCAGTCTTTGATTGTGCAGAGGAGGAAGCAGAGATGAAAGTCATCTGGGTCGCCATGATCCTCTGGTAACAGGCAAAAGTCGTTGAGATCCAAAAATGTCGTCATGGATGTTTAAGGTGCAGCGGACTGTTCTCGAGGGATCCTCTCCATGATAAACCTCAGGGACTGTTGTTGTGTCTGATAGAGCTCAAAAAATGGTAACCAGCAATGCGTCAGGCCTATGCTGAGGACCGCACTCCGTATTTGATCAGGCTCCAACAACTTCTTGCAGGTCCACATAGTTGACATCCATTGCCTCCAACAATTTAAAAAAAAAATCAAATTCCTCCTGGTTTTACATCTTCCTGCCTGTGCAGGTCGCTGAATACATCATTAAGCAATTTGTATTTCTCCTTTCTCCAAGGCAGTTTGGTTCAGTCGATACGAAAAAGGAGGGTCTGCTGTGTCCACAGGTTTTGGATGTGTTGTGGATGATGGAAGTACCAGAGGCTCGCTTGACTCTTTTCCTGGAAACAATCTCGAGTTCTTCTTCTTCTTTTCTTCTTCTCTTCTTCTTCTTCTGCATCATCATCTTTATTCAGGGAATTTGGTGAATTGGAATGTCTTTTTCCGTTGTTACTCTCCCCTCCTTAGCAGTCGGTAGCGCTGTCAGTGTGCAGTTCATGAATTGGACTGCGTCTTTTGCAGAATCATCCTCTTTCAGCTCACCCTGCCCTTCACTTAGGCAGCGGTAGCGCCATGCAGTTCATCGGAATCGGACCCGCGGCTTTGCAAGCAGTATCGTCCTCTTGTCATGAGCTGAGAATATTTTCTCTGGAGCTCGTAATCTCGATTGTAGGGAAGGGCCCATCGACCAACATCATCGACTGTTGCGGGTTCGTTTGTCCTAGAACATTCAGCAACGTCCATTCCACTGAGGAGAATGACGCGCTGTGCCCGTTCCGAGAGGTCCGTTTCCAAACCGCATTGGCTCATCTTCATCGCACCAAGTTGCTGCAGCAGCAAACATTGCGGCCGTCCATCTTAAAAACTGGGGATTTTTTTGTTGTATTTTCAATGTGTGTTGGTGTACACTACTCAGACTGCCTTGGTCTTAGGCTGGTTGGCTTGGGGGTGGGAAACAATAGCGAAAGAAGAAAAGTAAAATTTTTTCCCCCCTTCCCTTGTCTTTATAGATGGGCAGGTGGGAGGTAGGGAAGAAGACAAAGTTACCCTAGCGAGGAAGGAAAGTAAATTTTTTCTCCCCCCTTTTTGAATAAAGTCTAAGCTGCATTGTATTCTTGTTTTGCTTCTTGGCTTTTACATGGAGCTTGTTACAAATTTACGACTCTCAACAGATCTTACACTTTGGTCACTCTTCTCAGTAAAAAAAAGATGGCGGGAAGACGACGTGCCTGTGTCACAATGGCCAACTTGAAAATGGTTGCTAAACGGATTCTTGGATAAAGAATAAAAGCAGTTCTCTACGCTAGTTACAAAATCGGATTTTGTAAATCAGAGGTTATCAAGCAGCTCCAGAGGAGCTCTGAGGAAGTTTGAACCCAAAAACGCCTTCCCGAGGGCTCGAAAAACCGTGCCATCATGTACATCACGCTTGCGATTATCCGATATCATCAAGTGGTTGAAAGAGGAGTCGTTCAAGCTGAACCAGGCTTGACAAAGCAGCCACCACAAGGCAGGAAAGAACAAGCAATCTCCTTCTATATGATACTTGCAGCAAATAATAACAAAACTAGAGAGTTGTCTTTCGTAATTGGTGCGCTAACTTGAATCATCAGACAGACATTATTACATTTCTCAATATAGCTCACTTCATCGACTATGAAAAGAACGATGATATCGAGGAGTAATTCGGAAGAGCACGGTAACTACGCCAGAGCACGCTGTCTTCCGAGAGGTGAAACTTTTACCCAGAAACAAAAAAAAACTTTTTTCCCCTTGTGTTGTATGTTTGTTTTCCACTGCTTTCACACCCCCTTTTTTTTCCTCTTATATTTCTTTGTTTCCTCCCCTTTTTTGTCATTAGGAATGCGTTGTATTACTCGGTTTAAAAGCAATAAACATGCTTTATGATCATAATACGGTATTTTTCCGTCTTTGTTCATGAAGACATATTTTAAACGTTAGAAAAGTGTTTAGATCGGAATGCAAAAAATTCTTTGAGAATATTTCGGACGGGTCACCCTGTCTTCTTCAGCTCACTGTTGCTGTTATGTGGCAAGCGAGGCCTGGTGGGGCGACAGTTGTGTGGGATGTGATTAGTTGTCAGGGTTTGATTGTAGATGGCGGGGGGGGGGGGGGGGGGGTGTCAAAACCTTGATCTCTGGTTCAGGCTGGGGCGTCTAGTCTTGTTTTCGATGGCTTCTTTAACTTTTCTTTGTTGTGAGGAGGGATCTGTAGATAAGATCTTGGGTTTCTTGGGAGCTGAAACTGTGACCTGTGGTTTGTTGGTGTTCGTGTATGGCAGAAGTAGATCGAGGTTTTGGCGTGTTATGTAGGAGGGTGGTGAGTGGTCTTGCTGGTCTCGCCAATGTAGGTATTGGCACAGTCTTGACACACTACCTGGTACATACACCACACAGCTGAGGGGTGTCCGTTTTGTCTTTGAATGGGTCAGTTTGCTGGAGTACGCGGCGATGAGTGTCGATAAACATAAAAACATAAAGAGGAAATTTGACCAAAGATTCGTTTTTTTTTCGGCTTCATCATCATCATCGTTTGAAGAATGAGCGTTTTCCATAATTAAATAGTACAAGCTGCAAAAGAAAAATTGATGTACGGAGTGTAGTAATGTAGTGTGAGGATCTTGTAAGTTGTTATAGTTCCATAAACTTGGTTCTCACCGAAGTGTCTTCGGAAAAGAATCACATCTTTATCTTTTTGACGGAGCAGAAGTTGATGTAGCGGAAAAAAACCTCGCTTCTGTAGCTAGTGATTTGTTTTTTTCGATCGTTGCCTTTTTTTGTCACTATCTCGGTGTTATGCGGGAACATTCGTGGCACACGTTCTAACTCGCAAGACAGAGTACTCACCATAGTTTTGATCACTTCAAGACAAACGTGTGAGGGCTAAGCAATTAAGAGGTTTAGAAACAACATTACGATTACTTGAAAGGGGAAGAAAAAAAAATCGGATGGATTCTGGCTACAGATTTTACAAGCAAATCTCAGTCATAAGGAAAGAAAATCAGACACGTACCTGTTTTTTTCTCCTCTACCGTATTGGACCTTTGATAAGGAACCCTCCCCCCCCCAAATAAACCAAACAACAACCCCCCACAAAGAGAAAACCTACACAGAATCCAGTAACTGCAGAGATACAAAGAGCTCATTTACCATAGCATAGCAGAAAAAAATGAAGTAACAAGCCATGCAACAGATGCAACACAATGCGACACGATTGCAGAGCGATAAAGATGCCAATGCCATGCATTAAAAAGCATATGAATGTAAACATGAGCAGAACGGCATGTTGAATAATGCAGCACGATGCAACTAACAGAGCAAGACATATGCAACACAATACACCATTGTAAGAAATAAGAACAAGATGCGAAGCATATAAACGTACTGCCAGTTTTCCAAACCGCTTATAAAATCGGCCAAGTTCTTTGTGAGATAAGAAATAAAGGCCAAATAACGGTTTTAACGGTTATTCAACGAAGTACACTTTTGAAACGGTATTTTAGTCCTCCTGGGCTATAGCTGTTGTAAACATGCCAAATTTCATCCTAATCGCGACTAAAATGTCAAGAATAACGGTTTTTAACGGTCAGATTTTGAAACACTACATGGAAGTGCCATTTGTGTGTGATAACCTTTCTATATACAAAATTTCATTAAAACCCACAATATGTAAAACAAATAACGGCAAAATAACGGTTGACGGTGTATAACGTATTCACTTTTGAAACCGGTATTTTAGTTCCTACTGGGCTAAAGCTGCGTACATATCAAATTCCATCAAAGCGGGACAATATGTAAGAATAACGATTTTAACGGTCAAAGATTTGAAACACTATATAAGAAGTGCCATCATTTGTGTGTAATAACCTTTTCTATATACCAAATTTCATTAAAATCCAATATATATAAGAAATAACGGCAGATAACGGTTTTTAACGGTTGTTTAATCCTTTTTCAGCATTAAATACACTTACATATGGACAGTGGATCCGATTTGTCACAAGATCATCCACAAAACCGCTTTATAAATTGGGCCAAGTACTTTTTGAGATATCCATAAAGAAGAAAAAACGTTCAGGCCGTTACAACCCGTAGTAAACGGCTATAACGGGGCAAACTAAAACATCAGGCATCATCGTGACCCATAAGGAACATACTGCTAATTTTCATAAAAGGTCGGCAAAGTACTTTCTGAAAATATTCCATATAAAGAAGAAAACAGTTACAGGCCGTTACAAGCCGTTAATTAACGGTTTTTTCAACGGTAAAACTAAAACATTGGTATTATTCGGACCCAATAATGAAAATACCTATAAATTTTCAGAAACGATCGTCAAGAACTTTTTCTGAGATATTCCATAAAGAAGAAAACGTTACAGGCCGTTACAGCCGTTTGTAACGGCTAATAACACGAGGTAACAAAAAACTTCGGGTATCATCCGTTGACCAATAATGAATGTAACTGCTATTTTTTTACAAAGATCGGCCAAGTACTTTCTGAGAGATTCCGTAAAGAAGAAAAACAGCTTACACGGCCGTTACAGCCGTTAGTACGGTTATACGCGGGTAAACTAAAAAATCGGGCGTCATCCGTGGCCCATGAATGAAACATACCTACAAATTTTTCAGTAGTTCGGACCAGTAGTTTTGTCTGGAGAGAGTGGTACACATTTTGGGACGACAGGACACACAGACAGAAGACCGGACACACAGACAGCATTTCTTCGTTCCCATTCTGTTCCATAAGAACTGGGAGTACAAAAAGGACTTATACTTTAAAAAAAACCCAACACACAATGAACCCCCCTTGTAACTCACTTCCTCATTAACTTGAGGTAATATAATGCGTGTGAGGCAAAACAGATTAAGAGGTATAACAATCAAACATTGCTTAGTAAAAAAAAAAACAAAGCATGCGAAAGATATAAACGTACTCCCAGTTTTCCAAACCGCTATATAATCGGGCCAAAGATGCTTTGTGAGAAGAAATAAAGGCAAATAAAAACAGTCTTTAACGGTTATTTTAACCGATGTACCATCTTTTTGAAACATGGTATTTTTGTCCTCACGGGCTAAAGCCTGTGTCCATACCAAAGAATAACGGTTTTTTAACGGTCAGATGTTGAAACACTACATGGATGTGCCATATTTGTGTGTGATGACCGTTCTAGATACAATTTATTCATTAAAAAACCCACAAATATGTAAAAATAACGGCAAATAACGGTTTTTTATAGTTATATAACCGATATAACCTTTTGAAACCGGTATTTTAGTCTCACTGGGCCTAAAGCCTGTGTACAGTAATCAACAATTTATCCAAATTGGACTATATGTCAAGATTACACGGTTTTTAACGGTAAATTTGAAAACACTTCATAGCAGTGCCATTTGTGTGTGATTGATAACCTTTCTAAATACCAAATTTCATTTAAAAATCCTCATATATATACGAATTAACGGAGACAGAATAACGTTTTTTAACGGTTGTTTAATCCATTTTCTGCATTACATCACTCTTACATATGGACAGAGGCTCCGATTTGTCACAAGATAATCAAACCGCTTATGTTAAATTGGCAAAGTATTTTCTGAGATATTCCAATAAAGATGAAAATACGTTACAGGCGTTACAACCGTTTTAACGGCTTTTACGGGGCAAAACAATCTTAAGTAACGGCTATAACGGGGCAAACTAAAAAACATCAGGCATCATCCGTGACCCATAATGAAACATACCTGCTAATTTTCATAAAGGTCGGCCAAGTACACTTCTGAAATATTCCATAAAGAAGAAAACCGTTACAGGGCCGTTACAGCAGTTAGTAACGGGCTATAACGACGGTAAACTAAAACATCGGGCATCATTCGTGACCACATAATGAACGTAACTGCTAATTTTTACAAAGATCGGCAAAGTAGTACTTTCTGAGATATTCCGTAAAGAAGAAAAACCGTTACAGGCCGTTACAGCCGTTAGTAAAGCTATCAGCACGGTAACCTAAAACATCGGGATTTCATCCGTGGCTCATAATGACATACCTACAAATTTTACAGAAGATCTGGCCCAGTAGTTTTGTCTGGAGCGAGTGGAAACACATATTTGTCCACGACACTCAGACAGACACACACACTCTCACAGACAGCATTTCTTCGTTCCCATTCTAAAGTAACTCCCTCGTTTATAAGAACTGGGAGTACAAAAAACCAGTGTTTAGATAAAATACAAAATCCCAGTGAAAGACACACACTTACCTTTTTTTCCCTATCCATGTGATTGGTGACAGAACCCAAACACCCGGAGGAGCGTATGCGAGTGTACTGTGGGTGTGAGGTGGTTTTCTGTTGTGGGTGTTTGGTAAGTTGTGTGTGTTTGTGTGTGTGTGCATCGTTGGAATGGGTAAATGGAAGATTTTGTGTTAAATTAGCACAATCTGTGTGCAACATTGACCAAAAAAAAAAAAAAAAAAAAAAGCTAGGATAGAAAAGGAAAACGCTGGCCACACACAAAGTTACTCACATGGGAAGAAGAAGCAACACCACCACAACACAGTAAACTCTCCACGGGTTCACGGCTATGTCGCTTTTATTCATGTTTGAGGGGATGGCAAAATACAAGCGGAAGGGAAAGAGGAATAAAAACATGTAGGGAGGGGATAAAACCAGATTACTGTGGTTGAGGGAGGGTGAGGGAAAAAAAAATAAAAAAGCGATCGATGGGAGGGAAAAAGGGGAAAAAACGCTCTTCTAAATATACTACGACGAAAAAAGCGGATAACTAAGAGCACCACAAAAAAAGTGTGGAAAGTAACGCAGTTTTAATGCACGGACACGAAACAGACAAGAAAATTTTCGGCAATGTGCCTTCCTCAGCGGACCAAAAACAATTAAAAACCTGTACAGACATTAACATGCGCAATACTCCCCTTGTGAAGCCAAAGTGGTGAATGAAGTTGACGAGGGACAGTGGAAGAGAGGGTTGTGTTGAGTCCGAGGAATATGGCACGAGGAAAGAGGGTCGAGTTAAGCGAGAGAGGAGGAAAAGGAAAAGATGAGAGAGGAGTGAGAGACGAGAATGGAAGAGTCTGCGACGATGAGAGAGGTCGGAAGGGGGGGGGGGGGGGACAGAGAGAGACACTTAACACTTGACACTTTGAATTTTTTTGTCATAACCAAAAGAGTCTTTTGACAGGGGGGAGAAGGTATCAGAACAATAAAATTCCCTCTGTCATTTTGTAAACCAAGAGTTCACTATTCTTCCTTGTAGTGCGCCAAATCTACACAAAGGTTAAAAAAAATAAATTCATAACATTTCGCTTATGTACCTCACTCACAGGAGTAATGCAATTAGGGGAAAAAAAACAAACAAACAATAAATTATAACAAAAACTAAAAACCCATCCAATTAAGACCTTAACTCGACCAACTCCTACTCGATCAAATGATGACAATGTATCTTACTGATCATCTGCACCTTGCGACATGACATGATAATATACATTCAGTTATCTCTTATAATGCATTATCTTTAAATTTCACTATCCTTCATCTGTCTAATTTGACAATGCTTCTGCGATGTATTTCGCAAACTGTTGTAATTACAAGTTCATCATCTGTTGATATCAAGAACAGCTACATGATTTGTCTTTTCGCTTTATCTAAACTGGATAAGTGAAAACAATTTGTACCGCAACTTCATTATATAGGCTAGTACAGTGGATCAGAAAGTGTTCTTCGTCATCTATATTGTGTCTACATGAAGGACAGGAGTTTATGTGGATGTTTCACATTCAAACATCTTTTTGTTTGCATTATAAACCTAAAAGTTTCTCTAACCTATAATCTTGCGAATTTATTCTGTGCCATCTAATCTGTTATGTCATTGAGAAATTTTCAGAATGAAACACATTCTTATATGAGAATTAACACATCGTTTATTTTTCTTTACTTTCCTTATCCGAGTGCCTATTATGTTTATAAAGAACAAATAATGCCTGTCTTTAAATTCCGCAATAAACTGTTGCTCATTTACACCTACTTCATGGGCAATACCACACTATTCCATAACACTGTTCTGAAAGGATTTTCTTTACTTTGTGAGCCCAGTTTTCTTTACCTTTTTCCATTTCTAAAAGCATCGTTTCATTGGACTTGCCTGCTAAAAACGGGACTGGGGTAGCTTCATGATCACTGCAACCAGTACTTAATATACATTTCACAAATGTACTTATGATACATAGGGTATCTTGCCAACTTTCCCATATAAAACGGTTGTTAGAGAAATGAATAGGTACTTGAAGGAAACGCTTCATAGCATACGTATGTACTTTTTACCATCATCGGATTTTTCATGTAAGCCCCAAATTTCAGCTTCATATGTAAGAAGAGGTTTTATCTGTGTATTCATACATTTTCCGAAAAATAAATACAGTCTGTACAATTCGTTTTCTAAGGGATTTCAGAATTTTTCAATAGTTACCCTTTTTCCCTTTTCTTAGAGATTCTTACATGCGTAACGGAAAGTATATGTTGTTTGAATATTTCATTCCTTCAAACGATATTTATATGAATTAACTACTTGATACGTCTGCAGTTCCATATAGTCCATTTTTCCACACAATGAATAGGTGGCCACCCAATTCTAAGACCACTTATATTGTTCTTATCACAAATAGTTAACTGTTAAACCTAAGCGATCTGCTTCTACTGTCAATACATTTCGTTGGTTTTGCAAACCCTTACAACTGTTCCAGGACAGAAGAACAAACATCAATCTGCATTACAGTATAAAACTTATTCAGCTGCTCCTGGGATTTTCTGGGATTACCATGTCTGCCTTTGCGGGACAATTCCCACTCGCCTGTTCGTTCTATTGAAAAAAGAAAACAACTGTGGAATCAACAGAGCATCCTTGTTTTACTCCATTTGGAACAATTCAAAATAATCTGATTCACTCACTCGTCACACGCACACATGCCAGCACTGAGTTGTTAGGACCCCTCTAATAGCCATGTACAAATTTACTATTAACACCAACTTTTACGGCAGTACATTCCACAGAGCATTCCGATTTTTACCGAGTCTATGGCCACTTCTTGAAATATACAAATGCTATGTATGTAGAGCTTGGTCTACCAGAAGTAGATGTTTTTGAATCAAAGATATTGTGTAATTTTATGTGTTCTACGGTGCTCGTAACTGGTTCTAAAACCTGATTTGTTCTTCCAATATTTTTTCATTCAGTTTCAAGCCCATTCAGTTAATCTTGTATTTGTATGTAGAGTGTTGATTTTACTTAAAATGCTGGTATGTGATACTCCACGATAGTTGTCGGATTGTTCAGCGTCTACTTTTTATGGATTGGTACTATAATTGATTCTAGCACAACTTGATGGAAAGGTATCCATTATCAAAAAGGTGCGGCAAATAACTGAAACATAGGAAATCGATTACAGTTGTCGTTTGAATTCTTCAACATTTCTGCTATGATTTCTATTGGTCCCGCACTCTTTCATAATTTAAATGTTTAATACCAGCAATCGACTTCTTCACTGGAAATAGGTGATTAAATAATGGCTCAATTTCATTCTTCTTCTACCACACACGGTCTTCTTATTCCTTACTTTTATTATCAATAAACTATGATAAAACGCCCCCAAAATTGGGTCATGCCACTGATTGAAATGAGATTTAGTTTTATACACAAATACTTTTTTATTTACAGATCTTATCACTGACAAGAACTTTTTAGACACATATCAACTGACTGAATATTTTTCAGTTTCTTTAATCCTTACTTTCTTTAACAATCCAGTTCCTTTGTTTTTCCTCTAGGTTAACATACTCTTTACGTGGATACAGCGTATTCTTTCTCTTTTCTTACTTTTATCCTTGGCTGTTTTGCATCTCTGAAATCTTTTTAATATATCTTTTTTACTTCCTGTTTTCTTTCGTTCGCTATCATTATCAAAACCAGTCATTGTATGTTCTGCTCTGCCTCTACAACATAACTCGAACCATACAGGCTGCGGCTCAGCAACAAAGCATGGACCAAATTTATCTAGACTCTCTTTCACATTGATTTGTAATATTTGTAGGGCTTCATGTTGCTGTATTGAAATTCATCACATTCAAGTTCATTTCTGGAATTTTCCAGCTCTATGCATATGCCCAGTCTTTTTTTTTCTTCACGTTGTTTGGTGATTTCATACTTACTCTCTTTTAAAAAAATTTACTTTTCCATATGAGCTTCAAACTGGTTCTGTGCCCAATGATTAAATTGCAATAATCCTTTGTGTGTGTGAGTAGAGAGAGTGAAGAGAGATGAGAGAGTGAGAGGAGAGAGACGAGAGAGAGAGAGAGAACTAGGGGCCACCTTGAGCCTTTCTTGAAGACCGTCTGGTACGTTGGGACACACGTCGTAACGAAGTCTGTACATTTTGTTTTGTACCAATAGCCGTTTATGGTGATTAAGTCTGTTGTCTGGAGTCACTTCCCTATTACCATGCCAAGAATGTTTAACAACAGGTACTTAATGATAAAACTGCTTTTTACAAAATGGTATGTTGCTTAACCCGGATTAAGCTGGGTATGCAGAGTCGCGGAGACTTTTTGGCTCTGTCATACGCCAAGTTACAAAGTATTATTGCATCCTGTTTGGTTGTTATAATTTGGTCTTTGCTTTAAAAACGCTTTAATTACATTTTCCGGATTGACTTAAACACATTGCACTTATTTTAAACAGTGATGGCTCTCTCTTCTCTCTCTCTCTCTCTCTCTCTCTCTCTCTCTATCTCTCTCTATCTCTCTCTCTCTCTCTTGTATACACACACTACCACTAAAAACAACAGCACTAGTTAAACATTTTCATTAGTTTTATTTTCAACTAAACCAAATTCAAATTCATTTGGACAATTGTGGAAAAACATTACAGCCAGATGTCAACCTTAAAGGTTTATTTGAACTCATTAGGACAATATGGAAGCACTTTCTGTCTTGTTTATAACATTTAAAAAACACTTTCGCAATCAAGCATGCAGCATGTATCAAGTAAAATATATGAAGTGTACAATATCACAAAAATAATCTCGTGGCTGGTTGCGGGATTCGGGGCCGAGCGGAGGAGAAGGACGTGTTTCTCTTTACTTTACGCGGAAGCCGCCTGTTCAAGGTTTAAGATATTTTCTGCACCACTCCGTTGTACGACCCCCACGGGGGCCCTAGGGTAATTGTGTCAAGGACCTTGTAGAAGTGGGGCTGGAAGCGATGTAGTTTGATTCATCTCGCATCCTTCGGGCAGATCCGAGCCCCTTATACTTTTCCCTAGTGTGCGATCGCGAGCAGACATCAGTCCAGAAAGCTTGCCTTGGGAATACATGCGGGTTCGTCATGGCATTTCGATTGTTTCATATCGGCCAAGATGTTAGGAATGGACTTGTGAAAGAGTCTTTTGCGCCAGTTACAGCTCTGGATCTCCTGCGGCTTCTCGCTGAAGAGTCGCGTTATCCATTCCCAGCACGTGTTCAAACGGACGATTTCATTCGCTCAGGCGATTGTTACTCCTCTTTTACCAGCAGGGTGCGATTTAAGCACGTATTATACGTACTCTTTCTTTAGCGCTTTGCACGCCGTCTTCCTCCAGGAAGACCCACATTGCTGACTCCTTGCAAGCTCCAGACGTTTAAGAAGGAAGGTCTTGAAAAACATCAGCGATGCCTGTTTTTTTTCCCCCAAAGTGTTTTTTTTTTTGTTGGAGGCTCCAGATTTGGTTCTTACTCCTCCAGTAAGGTGAGCTCATCGTAGTACTCTTGCACTTTCACAGATGCGGTAGGCGGTCCGGCATACGGGACACTGTTCAATCGTTCGCCCATTATTCGCTGGCAACAAATGTATCACAATGGGGTACAAGTACAATTACAACACTATATGGTACAGTACATTACATCCAATATGGTATGTACTATACAACCAATCATGGTACTATACTATACAACACACAATGTGGTACAGTACAATAAACACTTTTATGGTACAGTACAATACAACCACAATATGGTAAGTACAATTACAACACAACATGGTACAGTTCAATACAACTCATCTCATACTTGGTACATTACTTTACCTACTCATTTGGTTCAGACATTATCAACACATGAGGGTTAAGTACTATTCAACCCAACTTTGGTGCAGTATAATACAACCAAAATATGGTACAGTCATTTCTAACACATTATGGATAAAGTACAATACAACATAATATGGTACTCGTTCAAAGTAACCGGATCATGAAATACGGTTACAGTAGGATACAACACAAATAGGCCTTAAGTACAACTACAACACAATGTGGTACAGTACAAACACATATGTGTTAAGTACAAAAATACAACACTATGTGGTACAGTTCTGTGCCAATCTCAATGTTGGTACTGTACAATACAAAACAATTATTGTTCAGACAATACAACACGATATGGTACAGTACAATACAACACACTATGATACAAGTACAATTACAACACAATGTGGTACAGTACATTTCAAACACAAATGTGGTACGTTAAAAATACAAAACAATGTGGTACAGTACAATACATTCTACAGTACAATACAACCACAATGTGGTACAGTACAATACAACACAATGTAGCGCTACAGTACAATACAACACAATGTGGTACAGTTACATTACATCACAATGTGTACAGATATAATACAAAAACAATGTGGTTACTGGACATATACATACACAAATGTGTGTACAGTACAATAAAACACATAATGTGGTTCAGTAACGAACACAACACAATGTGTACAGTACAATTCAACACAAATGTAGTACAGTACAATACAACACAGTATGGTACAGTTTAATACAATCACCAATATGGTACTGTATAATACAAACACAATATGCTAAATTACAAAACAAACAAATTTTTGTACATTACAAAAAATACATACATTAACATAAAAAAACCACACACAATTTAACCATACTCACCCCCCCATATTACCACACCACCCACCCCCAAATTACACCCAAACCCACCCCCCACAAAAACCCCCTCACCTCCCATCCCACAAAAACCCCCAACTACACACAACCCCAACATCAAATTTACATTCCCCACCCCCCTACATATGACCTACCCCACCACATATCTACACACGCCACCCCCCCCCCACTCAAATACCATACCAACACCAAAAACAACCCCTCCCCCCAAAACAAAACTACAAACACCCTCCCCCCTCCATCCCACAAATACCCACCTCACGCCACCCCCCTCCACCACCTCACCCACACCCCCAAACACACACCCCCACACCCTCCCACATCCAACACCTTACCCCCCCCAATAATCCCCCCCACAACCCCCCCCCCCACAAAACCCAACACCCAACCCCCCACACCTACACCCCTACACCAACCCCACCAACCCTACCCCTCCCCCCCCCCCCAATTACCCCCTACCCACCCCTACATTCCCCCCAACCCATTACCCCACCCCATAATAAACCTTTCTACCCTACCACCCTCCTCAATGAAACTCCCCTAACCATAACTTCCCCCAAATAACCCCTAACCCACCCCCACCCTCCATACCACTCCAATCCCTTAATAATACCCCCCTACCCCCCCCTAACTCACCCCTACCCCCCCCCCCCCATATTCACCTCACATCTAAATCTCCCATTCCTCCAAACATACCCATACTCCCTCCCTCCCCCCAATTAATTACCTATCCCCACCCCCACCCCCACCCCCCCAAATAATACCCCTACCCCCCACCCACCCATATAACTACCCCCCCCCCCCCCCCAATAAAATATTTTACACTACCCCCCTCCCCCCCCATATACCCACCTAACATCATCCCTCCATCATTAACCTAACCCCACACACTACCAAATTACCACTACCACCCCCCCCCCCCCACACATTACTCCCTACACCACCCCCCCCCCCCATATTACCTTACCCATCCCCAACATTACCTTACCCCCACCCCCCCATATTACCATACCCCCACCCCCCACATACTCTATCCCCAACTCCCACCCCACCCCCCCCACTCATTACCATCAACACCACCCCCCCATATACCCTACTAAAAACCCCAACCCCCTCCCCTCCCATTACCTACCCCCCCACCAACCCACATAAACATACCCCACTCCCCCCACAAACCACATAACCCAACCCCAACCACCCACAAACCTTCCCACCCCCCCTCACATACTACCCCCAAAAAACATCACCAGCAAAAACCTCCACCCTCCTCACACAATACACACTCCTCCCCAACACCCTCCT
This sequence comes from Conus canariensis, assembly GCA_033310375.1. Taxonomy (NCBI): domain Eukaryota; kingdom Metazoa; phylum Mollusca; class Gastropoda; order Neogastropoda; family Conidae; genus Conus; species Conus canariensis. Next base: position 32,445 of record JAMYXO010000776.1, read on the forward strand.
ACAACCCCACAACCAATAACACCAACTACACTCTTCCTCTACCTACCACCACATCACAAATAAACATCATCTCCCCTTACCAATACAACACAAAACCCTCACTCTACCAAAAAAAACCACCATTACCCATATCATCCCTATATACATCTACCACAAACTCCTAACCCCCAACTTAAACCAAATAATAATACTCCTACTTACCACACACACCCTCTCCTTTTATATTAGACTTATTTCTCCCTTTTCTATTCTCTTCGCCGCGCAAAACTAAAACCCCCCCCATATCACCTACATCACCCCCCCCCCCTTTTAAAAAACCCCCAAAAAAAAAAAATAAAAACCCAAAAATTTTTTTCCCAAACCCCCACCCAAAAAAAACCCCCAAAAAAACCTTTTTTTTCCCCCCCAAAAAAAAATTTTTTGGGGCCCCCTTTTTTTCCCCCTTTTAAAAATTTAAAAACAAAAAATTTTGGGTTTTTAATTTAAAAAAAAAAAGCCCCGGGGCCCCCTTTGGGTTTTAAACCTTTTTTTTAAAGGAAAAAAAAAGAAAAAACCCCCCCTTTTTTAAAACCCCCCCCCAAAAAACCCCCCAAAAAGGGGGGTTTTTCCCCCTTTTTTCCCCCAAAAAAAATTAAAACCCCCTTTTCCCCCCCCCCTTTTTTTTTTTTAAAAATTTTCCCCCCCCCCCTTTTTTTTTTTTTTAAAAAAACCCCCCAAAATTTTAAAAAAAAAAAACCCCAATTCCCTTTAATTTAAAAAACCCCCCCTTTTTTCCCCCCCCTTTTTAAACCCCCCCCCAAAACCCAAAAACCCTTTTAAACCCCCCCCCAAAACCCCAAAAAATTTTTTTTACTCCCCAAACCCCCCCCCCCGGGGGTTTTTTTTTTTTTAAAAAAAAATTTTAATTAAAAAAAAAAAACCCCCCAAAAAAAAAAAAAAAAAATTTTTTAAAAAAAAAAACCCTTTTCCCAAAACCCCCCCCACCCTTTTCCCCCCCAAAAACAATTTTTTCCCCCCCCAAAAAAAGGGGCCCCCCCCTTTTTTTTTTTTCCCCCCCCCGGGGCCCCTTTTTTAAAAAATTTTAAAAAAAATTTTAAAAAGGAAAAAACCCCCCAAAAAATTTTTTTCCCCCCCCTTTTTTTTTTTTTTTTTTTTTAAAAGGGGGAAAAAATTCCCTTTTCCCCTTTTTTTTAAAACCCCCCGGGGGGCCCCCTTTTTTTTCCCCCTTTTAAAAAAAAATTTTTTTTTCCCCCTTTTTAAATTTTTTCCCCCCGGTTTTAAAAAACCCCCCCCCCCTTTTTTTTTTCCCCCCCTTTTCCCCCCCCTTTTAAAAAATTTTTTTTTTAAAAAAAAATTTTTTTTTAATTTCCTTTCCCCCCCCGGGGCCCCCCCCTTTTTTTCCCCCCAAAAAAAGGGGGGCCCGTTTTTAAACCCCTTTTTTTTTTCCCCCCCCCCCCCCCCTTTTTCCCCCCCCTTTTTTTTTTTTTTCCCCTTTTTAAACCCCCCAATTTTTTTTTTTAAAAAAATTTTTTTTAAAAACCTTTTTTTCAATCTTTTGGGCCCCCCCCCTTTTCCCCCCGGGTCCGGGGGAAAAAAGGTTTAAAAATTTTTTTCCCCCTTTTTTTTGGGTTTTCCCCCCTTTTAAAAAATTTTTTGGTTTTAAAACCCCCAAACCTTTTTTCCAAAAAATTATTTTTTTAAAAATTTTAAAAAAAATTTTTTTTTTTTCCCCGGGTTTTTGGGGGGTTTTTTTTTTAAATTTTTCCCGGGGAAACCCCCCTTTTTTTTTCCCGGTTTTTTTCCCCCCCCCTTTTTTTTTTTAAACCCCCTTTTTTAAAATCCTTTTTAAAAAAACCCCCTTTTTTTTTTTAAAATTCCCCCCCTTTTTTTAAAAAACCCTTTCCCCAAAAACCCCCCCCCCCCCCCCAAAAAAAAAACCCTTAAAAAAAAAAAAAAAATTTTTTAAAACCCCCCCCCCTTAAAAAAAATTTTTTTTCCCCCCAAAAAATTTTTTTTTAAAAAAAAAACCCCCCCAAAAAAAACCCCCCCCAAAAAAAGGGGGCCCCCCCCTTCCCCCCTTTTTCCCCCCCCCCAAAAAAAAAAAAAAGAAATTTTAAAACCAAAAACCCCGGTTTAAAAAGGGGAAAAAACTTTCCCTTTTTAAAACCCAAAAAAATTTTTTAAAAACCCCCTTTTTAAAAAAAAAATTTTTAAAAAAAAAAAAATTTAAAAAAAAATTTTAAAAAAAACCCCCCAAAAACAAAAAAAACCCCCTTTTTTTTTTTCCCCCCCAAAAAACCCTAAAAAAAAAAAACCCAAAAATTTTTAAAACCAAAATTTTTAATTTTGTCCCCCCAAACCCAAATTTTTTTCCCCCCCCCCCTTTTTCCCCCCTTTTTTAAACCCCCAAAAAAAACCCCCTTTTTTTTTTCCCCCCAAAAAAATTTTTTAAAACCCAAAAATTTTTTTTGGGCCCAAAAAAATTTTTTTTAAAAAAAACCCCAGGGTTTTTTTGGAATTTTAAAAAATTTAAAAAACCTTTTTTCCCCCCCCCCCCCCCCCCTTTTTAAAAAAAACCCCCCCCCCCCCCCCCCCCCCCCTTTTTTTTTTTTTTTTTTCCCAAACCCCCTTTTCCCCCCAAAAACCCCTTCCCTTTTTTTTAAAAAAATTTTTTTTTAAAAAGGGGAAAAAAAAAACCCCCCCCCTAAAAAAAAGGGTAAAAACCCCCCCCCCAACCCCCCAAAACCCCCCTTTTTTTTTTTTTTTAAAATTTTTTTAAAAAATTTTTAAAAATTTTTTAAAAAATTTTAATAAATTTAAATAAAAAAAAAACCCCCCCCAAAAAAAAACCCCCCCTGAAAGCCTTTGGGCCCCCCCAAAAAATTTTTTTAAATTTCCAAATTTTTGGGCCCCCCAAAAGGGTTTTAAAAAAAAAAAAACCCCCCCCCCCCCCAAAAAAAACCCCCCCCCCAAAATTTTTTAAAAAAAAATTTTTTCCAAAAACCAAAAACCCCCCAAAAAAAGGGGGGGCCTTTTTAAAAATTTAAAAAATTTAAAAACCCCCTTTTTTTTGGGAAAAAAAAATTTTTTAAAACCCCCCCCTTTTTTCCCCCAAACCCCCCAAAAAAAAAAACCCCCCCCAAAAAATTTTTTTTTTTTTTTAAAAAAAAAAACCCCCCTTTTTTCCCCTTTTTTTTTCCCCCCCTAACCCCCTCCCCCAAAACCCCCCCCCCTTTTTTCCCCCCCCCAAATTTTTAAAAAACCTTTTTCCCCCCAAAAAATTTCCCCCCCCCCCCCCTATTCCTTTTAAAAAACCCCTTTTAAAAAAAAACCCCCCTTTTTTTTGGGAAAGGTTTTTTAAAAAAAAAAAAATTTTCCCAAACCCTTTTTTTTTGGTTTTTTATTTTAACCCTTCCCCCAAAATTTTTTAAAAAAAAATTTTTTAATTTAAAATTAAAAAAAATTTTTTAAAATGGGGGTTTTTTTTTTAAAACAAAATTTAAATTCAAAAAATTTTCCCCCTTTTTTTTCCCCCCCCAAAAGAAAATTCCCCCCCCCCACTTTCCCCCCCCTTTTTTTTTTTTGGGCCTTTTTTTTTTATTTTTTCCGGGCCCCCCCTCCTTTCAAACCTTTAAAAAACCCCCCCAATTTTAAACCCCAAAAAAAAAAAAACAAAAAAACCCCCCCCAAAAAAAAAATTTTTTTTTAAAAAAAAAAAAAAAAAAAAAAACCCCCAAACCCCAAAATTAAAAAAAAAAAAAAAAATTTTCCCCCCCCCCCCCCAAAAAAAAAATTTCCCCCAAAAAAAAAAAAAAAAAAATTTTTAAAAAAAAAACCCCCCAAAAAAAAAAATTTTTTTTAAAAATTTAAAAAAAAAAAAAACCCCCCCCACCCCCCCAAAAAAAAAAAACCCCCAAAGAAAATTTTTAAATAAACCCCCCTTTTTTTTTTTCCCCCCCCCTTTTTAAACCCCCAATTTTCCCCCCTTTTTCCAAAACCAAATCCCCTTTTCCCCCCCTTTTTTAAAATCTTTTTTAAAAAAAACCCCCTTTTGGCCCCCCCCCCAAAAACCCCAAAGGAAAATTTTCCCCCCCAAAAAAAACCTTTTTTTTTCCCCATTTTTTGGGGGGAAAAGGTTTAAATTTTCCCCCCCTTTTTTTTTTTTGCCCCCAAAAGGGGAAAAAAAAAACCCCCCTTTTTTAAATTTTTTTCCCCCTTTTAAAAAAAAAAAAAACCCCCCTTTTCCCAAACCCTTTTTAAACCCTTTAAAAAAAAAATTTTTTTTCCCCCAAAAAATTTTTGGAAAAAACCCCAAAAATTTTGGGAAACCCCCCGGGTTTTTGGGTTTTTTTTTTTTAAAAAAAAACCAAAGGTAAAAAACTTTTTTTTAATTTGTTTTTTCCCCCAAAAAATTTTGGGGGGGGTTTAAAAAAAAAAAAATTTTCTTTTTGGGGCCTTTTTTTCCCCCCTTTTTTTAAACCCCCCCCCCCAAAAATTTAAAATTTCCCCTTTCCCCTTTTTTCAAATTTTTTAAAAAAAACCCCCCCTTTTTTAAAAAAATTTTTTTTAATTTTATTTTTTTTCCCCCCCAAAAAATTTTTATTTTAAAAAAAAAAAAAAAATTCCCCTTTTTTCCCAAATTTTTAAAAAAAAAACCCCCCCCAAAAAAGATTTTAAAAAATTTCCCCCCAAAGGGGGGGGGAAAAAATTTTTTAAAAAAAAAAAAATTCCCCCCTTAAAAAACCCCCCCCTTTTTTCCCCTTTTTTTTTTTAAAAAAAAATTTTTTTTTTTTCCCCCCCCCCCCTTTTTTTTTTTTAAAAAATTTTAAAAAGGGGTTTAACCCCCAAAATTTTTCCCCCAAAAAAAAACCCCCCCCAAAAAATTTTTCAAAAAATTTTTTTAACCCCGGGGGTTTTTTCCTTTTCCCCTTTTTTTTAAAAATTTTTTTTTCTTTTTTTCCCCCCCCCCAAAAAAAAAAAATTCCCCGGTTTTTAAAAAAGGGTTATTTTTTTCCCCCCCAAAAAAAAAGGGGCCCCAAAAAATTTTTTTTAAAAAAATTTTTTTGGGGGGAAAAAAAAAAATTTTTAAAAAAAGGAAAAAAAATTTTAAAAAAAAACCCCCCAAAAAAAAACCTTTTTTTTAAAAAAAAATAAAAAAAAAAAGGGGGGGGGGGGGAAAAGGGGGGAAAAAAAAAAAAGCCCCCCTTAACCCCCCCCCAAAAAAATTTTTAAATTTTAAAAAAAACAAACCCCCCCGGGGGGGTTTTTTTTTTAAAAAAAAAAAAAAATTTTTTTTTTTAAAAATAAAGGGAAAATTTAAAAGGGGGTTTTTTAAAAAAAAAAAATTTGGGAAAAAAAATTGGGGGAAGCTCTTAATTTTTAAAAATAAAAAAACCCCCTTTTTTGGGGGATTTTTTTCCCGGAACCCCTTTAAAATTTTCTTTTTTTTTTTTTTAAAAAAAAAGGGCCCCCCCGGGGTTTTGGCTTTTAAAAAAAAGGGGAAAAAAAAAGGGGAACCCCCCCAAAAAAAAATTTTTTAAAAATTTTTTTTTGGGTTTTTTTTTAA
>JAMYXO010007784.1:0-11683 GCA_033310375.1 Conus canariensis
ATGACATAAAAGCTGTCTAAAACCTACAGCTGGAAAAACATCATTCAATTTTCCTTTTTGCATAAAAGATAAACAAATCCTCGATTTAAAAAAATAAACCCTTTTTGATATCTAAAAAAAAATGGATTGCTGATGGGGACCTATTCCTAATCGAAATTTCCTGTACTGAATTTCTCTTTTTATTTAGAGAAAAGAGAGAGGGAGAAAAAGGAGAGAGAGAGAGAGGAGAGAAGAAAAATGCTCAAACTCGCGATCCTCGAAAAAAGACGAGCTGATGAAACACTGCACACCAAAATCGAGTAGATCATGCATGCAAGGGGACAGCCATTCGATGCCATTTGGGATTTCGATTTGTCGGTCACTGCTGTACATTATCAGAAAGCAAACCCCAGAGAAGAACTCAATTTCTTGGAATGACCCAATCAAGAGAGAGTTTTACAACATGGATTCCTGTGGGGGTGAAACGAGGGGCTTTCTACAACAACATCAAAACAAAAACAACAACAACAATAAAGATAAAAGTCTGATGAGATAGCAGCCGAAACGAGTTGCTTTAGCTCAGAAAAAGGCATTCTATGGCAGACCCTCATTCCCTCTCCTCTCTCTCTCCCTCCTCTTTCTCTCTCTCCCTTTTCTCTCCCTTTCTCCTCTCTCTCTCTCTCTCCTCCCACATGGTCCCAGATAGGTTTTAAACCTTGACCTGAGAAGATTGCTTTTTCAACGAATCAGCCTCCAACAGCAAGACTGAACCCCAAAAATAATTTGGGTTTTAAAAGGTCTTCTGTTTCCCCTTTAGGTCAAATTTTAGCGCGAATAAAACCACACCATGACTTCAAAAGGTTAACACCCCGTTAAATTTTTGAACCCACCATTACAGGCTCTGAGTATCTCAAGGCAAACAACCCACACACACAAAACAACACACCAAACACAGCACACACCACACTAAAAAACCAAAAATTTTTTTTGGGTTTGCTTTTACACACAAAAGCATAAAAAAGGGGGTTTAAATCAAGTCTGCGAGATGGTGTTCAAAAACCCCTACATTCAAAGGCCTCTCTAAAAGCAGAAACACGAAAAGTTTTTTTTTGCTTTGTTTTGTTTTTTTTTTTTTTTTTTTTCAGCAATCCCATCGCTGACAGCTCCCCATCATCCAGCCCCACAAGCGTTTGGTCATAACCTGCAAAAGCCCAAAAAAGATGGCTTTAACCTAAACTTTGACAACAAGGCTTTTAAAACTACAGGAATAACACGCACCCTTTGAGTACCGACCAGGGAAAATCTAAGCAGGCAAAACCTGCCAAGATTCACGAACAATGGAATACAAGACCATTGACCGAACGTGAGAGTAAACCCTCGGGGGCAGTTCACGGGAGAATACACGACCAAAACACCAACAGCCCCAAAAAGTGCCCTTCCCATCCACCAGTCCCCATTTTTATTGTTGGGGGTAAGTTTAAACCCTGGACTCCTCCAAAAGGCCAACAAAGCGGGGGACAAAAAGCAAGCCAGAGCACATTTTTTTTTCTGGGCAACATCTACAATTTATGAAAAAAAAAATTGTAAAATTGCAATCCCCATCACCCTGGTGTCTTTGGGCAGATCTTCCCCAACCCCGGGGCAAGGGAAGATTATTGTCGCTTACAAACCACAGAAAGTATTTGTTGTCGAAAGTCTGAATATCACGCTACAACAAAATACTGTCAAGACGTTAAAACAATTTTTCAGTAAAATGGTGTCCCTTCAATGACATTGGGGACAATGGCCAAGAACAGCTCAAACCCTTTTGGGCAGTTGATGGGGATTTATTTTTATCACATCATCTCATCCCCAAGTTCCCCCAAACCATTTGGTTTCATTAAAAACGTACAAACAGAAAACGTCAGCCCTGACCAAAACACACACCCGCGCCGAATCTGACCTTGCTCTTTGGTTTCGAATAGTCCCAACCACACAGATCCTTCTTACATCCATGGCACTCCCACAGGAAAAAACGCTAGATACTAAAACTGCACTCCTTAGAGTCTTTACTGGTGGAACCCAAAAGGATTTGCCTGTTCTCCACCCAAAGGCAGAAAGATGTGCTATAGATCACTTTCAAACTGGCGGGGAAGCTAACGCCATCTCAAAAATCTGATCCTAATCCATATCTCTCCACCAGAGGACAAAATTAACTTTTTTTCAACACGCCCGCTTTAATCACAACGAGCCCCTTCACTTCTTCACATATTGCTGATCCAACCGCACAGGCAACCAGCAACCATTTGGCCTTTTTAAGGATTGTTTGCAACCGGAGCTTAAAACAAAGGCAAGCTTTTATTTCTATTGTATACTGTGAAAACGTCGTTGTTGGGTTAAAAAACTTTAAAAAAGGGATAAGACAGAAAGAAGTTATTCATCGCATGTTTTGAATGGATGCAATGTGACTAAACTCCTTAGAGGGGCAAAGGGGGTTGTATTGATAGTTTAAGAAGTACTGACTCATCCGTGATGTTTCGCATCCAGAAGATCCAGAACCACACAACGGTCAATAAGTTCTAACTCAACCGGCATCACCAGCCAGTGAAGCAACAGCCCCAAGACGGGGCAGGGACGATCAACCAAATGGGACCCCACCAACCAAATGTTGTAAAAAATTCACTAAAGGAAGCCCAAATGATGTCCTTGTTACGGTGTTCGTCTGACATGTCGTTCAGCATATCCAAGCAAAAACATATTAATTTAACCATCTAAATATGATTGTCGGATTCAATAAAGAATCAAAATCAACTGCCACTCACACCCATCACAAGACCCGAGAGTGTACAAAACAAAACAACACTATATTCTTCATGCACACATATCATAATTTACACACCTATTTTGATTCGGGGCTTATCACAAAAGAGGGGGGATGGCTGATTAGGAGAAAAGAGGGGATTAGAAGAGGAAAGTTCCCTTACGAAAAAACTTTTTACCCTATTAAGCAAAAAAAAAAAAGAAAAAAAGAAAAAACACCTCAGAATACCCCCCATGTCCACAATACCTAACCCCACTCCCCCCCCACCCCCACCCCCCCCCCCCCCCCCACACACCCACACACAAAAAAAAAAAAAAGCCAAAAAACACAACTACCACCAAAAACAGGGTCTACCCCCAGGAAAAAAGGGGTTATCATTTCATTTAAATTTGTAATTATAAATAGATAAATAAAAATCAAATGAGCATAAGGAAGAAGAGAAAAAATAACCCCTTTTCCAAAAAAAAAAAAAAAAAGAAAAAAGAAGCTTGTTGCCCACGGCACAATGCCCAACAGGCTGGGACACCCCCACTACTCACCCCTCCACAACAGCCACACCGACCACGGGACATTGGCGAGAAAAATGTCCAAGTCATCCCTCGCGAGGGGCAGGGGAAACCTTGTCAAAAAAAACAAACTCTGGAAGAAATCAAACCCTTTAGCAGGCTTAAATTTTATGTTTTCACCATGTCTGCTTATGGTCGGGGAGTGGTGGGGGGTGGGAGTGGAGCTCACTACTGTCGTCAGTCCATGAGCAGGAGTGGGTGATTGAAAAATTTGTAATCTCATCGAAATTATACAATGTCTATAAAAACCATGGTAAAAAAAAATGTCAGGCGGAACCCAGGGGTTGACTTTTCTTACCATGGCACAGTGAATTTATTATTTATTTATTTCGTTCAACCCAAAAAAAAAAAACCACAGGGGCCAAAATAAGATCCATAAGATATCAACAACAAAACGGGACAAAACAGGACAAGACAAGACAAAGGAAGCGAGCGCAATGAACGGGCACGTTTGAGACATCACTACCCACCCCGTGAATTTCCACATTGGCGTGCCCAGCTTTGTTGCCATCTTGACTTGTGCACAAGTTTTTCCTCAATTTTTTCGTTCGACTAAAGGGAACTCACTTGTGAACAGTTGATACATTATGATTGAAATGCCACTCTTTTTACGAACAATACTGAGCGAACCTTAAATATAAGGAACACATCTAAACGAATCAGTATGTTTAAACAACCTTAATAGATTTTTTCTATCCACTAAATGGTTTCATAGCAAGGTTACCAAACCGTAAAGGAGATAGCCCTTTTTAAAAGGAACACTCCCCCAAAATTTGGGGCTACTGAAAAAATAGAATTTCCGAAACGACCAAAAAAAACCCAAACAAAAAACCCCACTATCTTCCGATTTTCCCGGAGGGAAACGGCACTTTTTCCCCAACTACCGTGCCAAATTTACCTTTGGAAAAGGGTAAAAAAAAAAAAAAACCTTCTTACGAAAAATAAACCGAGAAAAAATGGGTTAAAACAAAAAAAAAAAAAAAAAAAGCTTCTCAGCTGCTACGACAAGATTTAATGAAGAAAACCCCCCCCAAAAACCCACACCACACACAACACACACACACACACCCCCCACACACCCACACAAAAACACTTGTACTGGCCAAATCACAAACTACATATAAATGCAAACCCCTTCCCCAAAGTGGGCTTACCAACAAAATGATGAAGGGGAAAAAAGAAAAAGAAACAAACAAAAAAAGGCCGTTGCCACGGCCAAGAAGACGGAAAAAACCCGGACCCTCTAAACCAGACCCAACAAAAAAACCCAAAAGCAATCGGAATCTCACTGACAGCTCCCAAGGGGCAAGAAACCGTGCTCTCCGATCAACGAACGACTCAGGGGGATACCCAAAATCCCCCCACACACCTAGCTACACCGGAGTGTTCAACAGGGGTCTCAATTTTTCAAAATGCTGAAAACGTCCCACAAGTTTTGGCGTGCCACAACAGGCGACAAGCCACACTGAGGAAAAATTTTGGGGGGGTGGAAGCGGAAGGTCAAAATTCACGACAAAATCTACTCACCTCTCCCCTGGTAAAAACACCAAAAAAGGGGGGAGGGACAAGGGCCCTCCCTGACACTCAATACTGATCACTAAACTTAAAATTTCTTTTGGCGAGAAAAACAACAACAAAAAACAACAACCAAACAACAAAACGTACTCAGCGCCAGCAGAACTATTTTCAAATCACTTTGATTTAAAATTTTTTTGTTTTTCCCGATTGAAAATTTTTAATATCTGGATAAAGACGACAAAGAAAAGTTAATAAACTCTGAAAACAAAATGGGGCATCTAAAACCGGATGGGTTTACAGACAGAAAAAACAGTTAGATTTGCTCTGAAAAGGGGATTTTGTAATCTTTAAAACTCAGGGGTTTGTATGGCACCCCTCACTCTGTTTTTTTAACTTGGCTGCAAATTTTAGTAGTTCCCTCCAACCCCCCCCCCCCCCCTTTCTCTCCTCTCTCTCGGCCCCTTTTCACTGTAAACCAAAGGACTATGCATACAAAAGTATACATTTAAAAAAACCAATTTCAACCCAAACTTTTTTTCCTATTAAAACAAATCACAAATATATCATTTCGATTTTTTTATTGAAAACCCTAAGTAACAAATAAAAATTGGAAAGATTTTAAAACCTTCGAATGGGAAAACCCTTTTCAGTATGAAAAAAAAGGGGGGTGTGTGTGTGTGGGGGGGGGGGGGGGGGGGGGGAGGGGGGGAAACCAAAAAAACAAAAGAAAAAAACTTATAGCATTACCCTTCACTTAAAAAAAACCCTACAAATCATTCAAATTAAAACAAACCCCGGGGAAAATTGTGAATACCTTACGTGATTTTTAAAAAGACAGTTTTTAAAAAAAAAATAAATAAAAAGCCATTTTAGCAGGTCAAAATCTTGATTTAAATAAACTAAACCAAAGTACTATTTTTGTCCTTTTAAAATGGGATGTATTTTAAGAAATATATATATTATTATATAAAAATATAATATATATATATATATATAATTTAAAAAAAAGCTTGGCTCTTAATTTTTCTTTTTAAAGGGAAAAAAAATAAGGGGGAGATAAGCTTAAAATACTTTTAAGTTAAATTTTTTTTGTAAATTTTGTTTCCCTTGCAAGGGGTTTATTCCAAGAAATGGACCTCAAAAAAAATTTGTGTCTTTAAAAGGGGTTATCGTTTTTTTTTTTTTTCCCACTTTTTTACAACAAAATGTTGGGTTGTTTTGCTCTTTTTGATTTTTTTTTGGGGTTTTTAGGGGGGCACCTTTTTGGGTTTTTTTTTTGAAAACCCCAACGAACATACAAAGGTATTGGGACAAACCAGCCTTTTCCCGGTATAAAACTTCTTCTTAAAACCGAAAAGGAGAGGAGTCAAGTTACCACTTTCCGCGGTCATTTTAGGGGAAACCCCTTCAGGGGTTTTGAAATACTGGTATTCCTCACCAGGGGTTATATGTTAATGAAATTTTCTTCCCCCCTTTGGAAGGATTTTTTTTTTCTCTCCCTTTTTTAGAAAAATTTTGCTTTGCTGAAGGCTAAATTTTGGGGCAGCATTTATTACACCCCCATTTACCCACTCCCAACACCAAAGCTGTTATTAGGCAAAAATTTTTCTATCACTGGGAAATATGGGAAACTTATCTCCCCCCTATTTCTTTCTCTCATCTAAGACCCTAAAAAAGCAAGCTTTTTTTTAAAAAATTTCCCAAAATAAAATATATATATTCAAAACATTAAAACTTCTTGAGAGGGTAGTTTTTTTCTAAAAACAATTTTTTTTTACCTTTTCAAAAAGGGGCAAAACTTCTTTTGGGATCTTTGGGACGGGACCCTCCCAGCCTTTTTTACAAACAATTCCATAAATAAATCGTTCGGGGGTGAAACCAAAAGATACGCAGGGAGGAAAAAATTTGAAAAAAACTGGGCCCAGATTTTTGCTACCCTTTCACAAGATCACAGGCAATTTTCCCTTTCCCTTTGGGGACAGGGTGGGGGGGCAACAAAAAAAAGAAAAATTCCCCAAGAGCAAACTTTCCTGGTATTGAGGCCTTTTAAAACAAAAGGCGTAGTTTTGGTAGGGTTTGGGAAAAATGGTTTTCCCAAAAGGGACGAAATACAACTTCTCGGGACCCTGGGGCTTGCCGAACGAAAAAATTTGCCCGGCCATTCAAAAACTTCAAAAAAATTTTCCTGAAAGTAAATTTCAATAGATGCTGTGCCAGGGACCTGGGAAAAAGAAAAAAAAAATTTTCCCCCCGCAAAGGCATTTGAAGAGAAAAAGGGGTCCCAAAAAAAATTGGGGCGAGAAGCATCAAGTTCAAAAGGGGGAAAAAGCGTCTGGGCTTTTGTTGTCGCATGCCCACCTCGTAAACCCAAGTCTGGCACTCACATTGTTACTGACCACAAACGATCGCTCGTATAGACTGGGAACTGACTGTCATTTTTAACAGTTGTTTTTTTTTTCCAAGTGCAGTGGCGAAAGGGAAAAACGGGAAAAAAAAGTGGGAAAAAAAATTTCGGCAGAACGTACACCCCCCACCCCACTTTCCAAAAAAGAAACCGGCCCGAGTGGTTGTAGGGTCAGAGATTAACGTAAAAAAAGGTGTTTAGATTTCGAGGGCCCAAACCTCGATGTACCTTGGGGGAAATTTCAAACTAAGGGCTTTTTGTCCGGGAAAAAGGGTCCCAAAAACACCCCCACAACCCCCACCCCCGACACACACACAACAACACGCAGCCATCGGCCCAAAGCACGCACGCACGTCTTGAAAGAAAAAAAAGGTAATTGGGGTCCAAATTAATTTTCCCAAGTGTGTGTGTGTTGTGTGGTTTTTTTTTTTTCTTTTTTTTTAAGGTTGTAGTAAAAGTTTAAGAAAGGGCCTGGGGATATACAAAAACTAAAGATAAACACACGAAATTTTCTAATAATTAAAAACACCAAACCTTTTTGAAAAGAAAACACTCCTTTATTATAAAGTTTTAAAGTGGGAGAGTCATTCAATTTAGGTTCAAAGATCGGGGAAAAAACAGTAAGCAAAAATTTCCCTGCAAAAAAAAATGCACCCCCTTTGGAATTTGGGTAAAATTTTTTATTACATTTAACCCGCGCTGGGGCCCAAAACTTTATGTAAAAGAAATTTGTTTTTTTTCCCATACACAAAACCTCTCCAAATAGAATTAGACACGGGAAATTTCGTTCCAGTTTTTGTTGTTTTGAATAAGGGTTTCATTTTTGTGGCGATCCCCTTTAATCACATTACCTACCCCTTTCAATGTTTAAAAAAATTGGGTTTTTTTGAATAATTTTTAACGCTAATATAAATGGTGTGGTGTGTGTGTTGTGTGTTGGTTGTGTGTGTGTGTGTGTGTGTGTGTGTGGTAGTCCTTTTATTAAAGATTTTTTTGGGTTTATTTTTATATAACCGGGTTTAATCCTATTTATTTGGTCCCCCCATTGGGCCCAAAAAGGGGGTGTACACTCTTTGGGCGATACAAAAGGGGGTCAGTGTCAGTGGCCCGGGCTCCTCCTCCCCTCTCTCCTCTTCTCTTCCTCTCGTTCCCTCTCTCCTTTTTTTCTCCTCGTTCCCTCCAAAAAACTGGGGCAATCCCATCTTCCTCCCCCTCTCTTCCTTTTCTCCCAAAAAAAGTCCCAAAACTTGTTTGGAAAAGGGGCCCCCAAAAATACAGCCCATTTTTCAGGGATGGGGGCAAAACCTGTGGGGTTTCGAAAAAGCTGCTGACATTGGAAAAGTTTCATTTTTGTGAGTTTGAAACGTTTTCTTGGGTAGCCAAAACCCTACAAACCCAAAAGAAAACCCTTTTTGGGAGACCCAAAAAATATCCGATTAAAAGTCCCCGTTCCCGTTCCCCCGATTGTAAAGTTTTGTTTCAAAATTAAAACACATGGAAAAAAACAGACTGCCATACAAAGGGATATTGACACTTGGTTTTCATCTTGATGGGTAAAAAAGTAAATATAATTTGGGGGGCAACCAGTATGAAAAATTTTTTTCTTTTTATATTTGATTTTGGTCATGTTTGGGTTACTCAGGGAGAAAGAAAAAGTTCAAGGGGTTATCTGTAAGGGGTTCAGACAAAGACTTAGTGACTGTAGTGGCCAGCACTGGCAAAAACCTATTTTCCAAAGCAATTTAAAGATTTAAATACTCTCGTTGTTGAATGGGAATTCTCATTTCTGTTAAGTAATTTGGAAAACCCCCCAAATTTTAAATCGGGTTTTTTCCAAACAGATCACAAACTGAATTCCGATTCGGAGTGTCGAAATAAAGGGGGAAAGGGAAAAATAATATTAAAAGGGGGTTTTTTTAAATTAAAACATGATTTCCCATGTCCAAATGTTCAAAAAAATCAAAAAAAACGAAGTACATTTTCTTTTTTGTATGGGCCAAAATGTTTTAGAATATTGGGGAACAATTTTGTCCTTTAAAAAATATTATAAGCAGGCCCTTTTTCTTTTTCCCCTTTTGTATACTGATGGGTTCAGCCCAAAGAAAAAAGAGTGAAAAGTGTTAGTCTTTTTTTCTTTAAAAATGGCCCTTTTAAAATTAGAAATTGTACGGGGCCATAGCACCCGGGTTTGAAATTTTTTATGTTGATTATTTGGTTTCCCTATTAGTGGCCCTTTTCTCTTTTTTGGAAATTGAGTTTTGAACCCCGGCAACCCCCCTTCAAGGGCTAACACACCACACGACACACAACAACTGGGGAACCACACCACAAAACCCCAAAAAAAATATATATATATTATAAATATATATATATATTATATATTGTGTGGTGTGGTGTGTGTGTTTGGGTGTGTGTGTGTGAATAAACCACTTTTATTTCCCTTTTTTAAATTCATCCTTTTTGTCTGTCTGTCTGTCTTCTTTCATTTTTTTTGGTTTTTTTGGGGGTAATTTTTTGTCTTTTCTCTCTTTTCTCAAAAATTTTAAAATTTTCCCCAAATCTTTAAAAAAAAAGGGGGGGCTCCCCCCCCCTCCCCTCTCTCCCCAGTTTCTTTAGGGGTTAATTCCCGAAAACCCATTTTTAATCATACCTTTTTTAAAATGAAGAAAAAAAAATATAAAGGGGAATTCACTTTTTTAGCATGTTGGTTTGTAATTTATCACATGGAGGAAAACCCCAACACACAAAACACACACACAACCAAACACACACAAAAACACACCCCCTCCCCGTTTATTTCTCCCCCCTCCCTTCCTCAAATTTTCCCCCGGCTCTCCTCTCCTCGGCCTTCTCTCTTTTCCTACTCTCTCCCCCTCTCTCTCTCTCTTTGCCCGAATTGCTTTCGAAGAAACTGATCTTTTGCAATTGGCCCGGGCTGTTTTTTGGGGCCGTCGATAATTCAATTGGGACAAATAGTTAAAGTTAATTTAATGTTTTTGTGATTGAAAAATTTTAAAGCTTAATCTTTTATTTCAGGGGTTTTTAAAAAATTTAAATGTTTAAAAATTTCTTTTAATTCAATTCCCGATTTTCTCTTTTCTAAAAAATTTTTTCCATATTTCTTTTGAATTTTTTTAACCCCCCGATACAGTTTGTGGGGGTTGGTTGTTTCCTAAATCCGGGGCTTATTAATCTCTTATTTTATTTGTTCTGTTCATTAGTTTTATGTCTACATTGAGTGCCTGGCCTTGTAAAAAGAAGGAAATTCCGGATTGGGGTTCCCAAAAATTTTAACCCTTATTAAGCAAGCTAACTTAATTTTAATCACGATCTTAAAAAAAATTTCCGGGAAATCCTTTTCAACCTGTTTTGTTTTCAGAATCACGATTTAACCCGACCCGTACAATTTAAATTCTGATACAACAAGCCTTTGGCTTTAAAAGTTATACGCCCCAACCCAAAAATAAAAAAGGACAAAAGGTTTTTAGTTTACTATAAAACATCCAATAAAATAAAAACAAAAAGGGGAAAACTGGAACAGTTTGGGGTCGGGAAACAAAAATGGCAAGGAAAAAAAAATAAAGGGGATATCAATTTTCCCCTACTTTTTGGGTTCATATACGAAAAACCGGCTGGAAAAATCAAACTGGTTTGAATAATTTTTTTTAAAAGGGGAAAGATGGGTTTCCAGAGAACTATTTAAAAAAGGGGACTCTGGGTCATCCCCCCCCCACCCCAAACCCTCCCCCCGGGCCCAGCTTTTTTCCAAACCCCGCTAAAAACCCCATTTTCCCCCTTTCTCCTTCCCGGGGCCCGGGTTACCCCCGAGTGCCTATTTTTTTAGTTCTCTAATAGTAAAAAACCCTTTTCAAACATAAAATAATGGTAAAGGGTTTTCTGTTTTTAAAAACTAATTTAAAAAAACTTTTGAGACTTTTTAATTTTTTTCTTAAAACCTTTTTTTTTCTTGATCGTTTTTAAAAACATCTTTTCCCCGCTTTCATTCACAAATCGTTTTCCCGTCTTTTTATGGGGGAATAAAAAATAACATTCTTTAAAAATGTTCCTAAAGTCTTTTTAAAAAAATGAGTTTTTATTTTTTGGGAAAAAAAATCCTCACACTTATCCCCCTTCATGTCTTTTTCCCCTGAAACTAAATTTGATAAAGTTTTTTTTTTTTTTTGACTATTTCCTTTTTTTCCGAACAATTTAACTATAATAAATAAAGTCCCGGTTCCCCCAAACGTTTAAAAAAATGTTCTAAAACCCACTTACATCCAGTTTATTTCTTGGGGCAACTAAAATTTTAAATTTCAAACACTGTTTCCCTATAAAAACCTTTTTGTCGTGATATGCTTTTTTCCCCATTTAAAGTTGTCGGAACGAAAAATTTCAAAAAATGAAACAAAATTTTAA
>JAMYXO010007785.1:0-11682 GCA_033310375.1 Conus canariensis
AGAAACTTGAACACATCATCAGCTGGGATGGAACACAAATGTTCCCCCCATCACAACCATTCTCTCTACCCCCCCTCTTTCCAACCCCACTCAAATGTCTGTTTCAGTTTCATTTCATCAAGGACGTCACTGCGTGCGGACTAGCCCATAGCCAACCCACACCCGCTAATTTTTTGAGACCACACTGTCATGATTTAAAGCTGTGGATAAAGAATTAACAACTAAGATAAGAATTGAAGAAGAGCTCTCGTGGCTACAACTTGCAGATGCTAACCTACGGAATTAATTAGCCCAACGCGCTGGTCAGACCTTAGTACTTCCCTAACTTTGGGTTGCCCCCATTTTTACATTGTATTGTGTATGAACGAACACATATGTTTGTATGGGTGTGTGGGCCGGACCCATGGTGTAGCAGCGCATGGTATGACAACGATGTGCGGATGCATATACATGAGTGTGAGGTTTTTGCAGTGTGTGTTTGTGTGTGTGTGTTGAAACGCGTGTGCGCCCCGCTTGTGTGTGTATTGTGCGCGCACGTGTGGTGTGTGAGTGTGTGTGTTGTGTTTTTGGTGTGTTGTGGGGGTTGTGGTGTGCGTGTGTGTGAGTGTATGGGTGGCGTGTCCAAAGGCGCGTGCATGTGTGTGGGTGTGTGGTGTGTGTGTGTGGTGTGTGGGTGTGTGATTTGTGGGTTTGTGTGAGCAACCACCTATCTGCAAATTCGCAACAGCCCATTTTAAGTGCACACACACACACACACACACACACACATAAAAAAAATATGTGTGTGTGGTGTGGGTGTGTTGTGTGTGTGTGGGGTTGTGTGTTGTGTGGGTGACGCGTGTGCGCGCGCTTGTGTGTGTATGTGGCGCGCACGTGTGGAGTGTGTGTGTGGTGTTGTTGTGTGTGTGTGGTGTGTGGTGAAGTGTATTATTTTTGGTGTGTGTGGGGGTGTGTGTGTGTGGGGTGTGTGTGTTGGTGTGTGTGTGTGTGGGGTGTGCTTGGCAAAGTGCACGTGCATGTGTTGCGTTGTTTTGGGGGCTTGTGTGAATTACGCACCTATCTCAAATGTCGCAACAGCCCAATTTAAGTGCCACACACACACACAACCCACACACACACACACATTAAATATATATATATATAATGTGTTTTGTGTGTGGGTGTGTGTGGTGTGTGTGGTGGTGTGTGTTTTTACAACCCATATCTATAATAAAAAAAAAAAGCAAAAAAAATAAAAAACAAAAAGAAAAAGGGGGGACAAAACCGCATACCCCCGTACAGTAAAAATTTTATTATGTACACCATGTACACCATGTAACACCAAATAATCACCCCATACGCTAATTGTGGAGGCAGTAACCCCAAAAAGGCACCACTAACAATTTGCCACAGAGAAAAAAAACGATAATGTCTTTAAAATGGGGTGATCACAATGGTAGTAATAGAGAGCACTGATGTTTGCTTATAAACGGAATTTAAAACAACAAGATGAAAGGCATATAAACGTACCCCATCAGTATTTTTAAAAAAAAAAAAAAAAAAAAAAAAAAAAAATTATATTTTAATATATATATATTTAAAATATATAAAAATCATCCAGGAAACTTTCCCCCTTTTTTGGGGGGAAAGAAAAATTATGTAAAGAAAAAAAAAAAACGAGGGGAAAATGAACCCCCGGGCCCTCGCGAAACAGGTGCGGAACTAACCATGTCCCACTGTACTACCGAGGAGCTTACAAACTTTTTGGTTACACATAAGTTTATAAAACGTTTTTTCTAAACGTACACAAAAAATTCGTTTAAAACCCTTTAGAACGGCTATTCTGGTAAAAAAAACAAACAAACAAAAAAAAAACATCGGGCATCATCCGTACCCAAAATACATACCTACAAATTTTCAGAAAATCGCCCAGCGTTTGTCGGGACAGTTGAACCATTTTGGACCAGGACGGACAGACACACAAACGCATTTTTTTCGTTCCCATTTGTAAAGTACTCCCTCTTCTTAAGAACTGGGAGTACAAATAGCAGCAGGGGTAGTGAAACAAGTACATTGGGTTTCCCCTTTTGCTGACGACGACAGAACTAAATAATGGTAGGAACCACAGACACAGGGCCCCCGACACTGGGCATGCCACACGAAATAAAGCCCAAAACCCGTAATCAAAAGCATCAGGAAAGGAAAAAATAACAAAATTGTATAAGAACCAAAAAAATTCAATAGCAAAAGTAGAAACGGGTCAAAAACACGTGAGAAAACTCTAAACACAACAAAATCATCAGAAAAGTAGACAAACGTCGGAGCCACGGATGAAGTCTTAAATAAATAAACAACAACAGTGGCAGGGGCTATTAACTGTGTCAGGAACAGAAGTTGTGTGGGTTGTGTGTGTGTGTGGTGTGTGTGTTGGTGGTGTGTGTGTGTCGCGCGCGTGCGTGCGTGTGGTGTGTTGTGTTTGGGTGTGTGTGTGTGTTGTTGAGAGAGAAAAGAGAGAGAAAGGGGAGAGAGAGAGAGAGATGCAACGCAAATGAAACATTACAGCAGTTGCCCCAAAAAAAATAACTCCAAGCAATATCTTTAAAAAAAAAAGAGAAAGAAAGGAAGAAATGCGCGGAGATTAAAAACTGACCATCCAAATCGTCTACGAAGGTTTCATTTCATTTCAGCTTTTGCAAGGGGGTTCCTGTAGCAGACTATTCCTACGCTACAACCGTATCGATAAGCACAAAAACCAGTTTTTTTAGGTCTTTCGGGGATGCATAATTAATTTAAAAACTGAAATAAAGGAACTTAAAAGAAAAAAATACTCTATAAAGCCAAACGAAAAATACAAACCAACTGAACGCGGTTTGTCTCGTGCTATTTTGCTTTTTTGTTTTTTCCCGGGACAGCAGTTTTTTTCCTTTTTTTTCGCTGCAGTCACCTTTCTTTGAAACCTACGATAAAAGGGGTTTAGGACGATTGCACACAGGGAAGGTCTCACGGGTACGGGGGCTTAGCAGGGGGATGATCCGCATTTCCTAATGGGCTGGTCAGACTTTATCCGCTCCACTGTTATAAATTTGTGACTGTGTGGTGTGTGTGTGTGTGTGTGTGTGTTGTGTTGTGTTTGTGTGGTGTGTTTGCATGTGTGTGTGTGCCCTGATTTTTTTGATACGGGGGTGCCATGGACTGCCCCATGAGCATGTGCAAGTGTAGCTGTTGGCATGTGTGTGTGTGTGTGTGGTGTGGTGTGTTTGTTTGTGTGTGTTGTGGTGTGGTGTGTGTGTTTTTTTAAAGCGCGCGCTCGCTGAGGTGTGTGCATGTGTGGGGTGTAAGATCTTGGGCTTGTGTAGGTATTTGCTGCATAACATTGTTTTGGTATACATAGGGGGTATATGTATAAAAATATGTACAAATATGACACATGCCTATATATTGGCAAATACCATATTGTGTACGTAGTGGTGATGTGTGCCTCTCTCTCTCCCTCCTCTCTGTATCTGTGTGTGTTGCTCGCGGTGCGTGCATGCTGCGTGTGTCCTTGGTGTGTGTGTGGGTGTGTGTGTGTGTGTGTGTGGTTTGTGTGTGGTTGTGTGCTCGCGCGCGCGCGTGCGGGTGTGTGTATGTGAATCACTAGCTGTTCAAAAGATTTCGTATTCATCATCATGATGTCAACATTTCTCATCAGATATGAACTCTCGCCCATCAACAACAATAACAAGGAGAAGAAGAAGAAAAGAAAAGAAGAAAAGAAGAAGAAGAAGAAGAAGAAGAAGAAGAAGAAGCTTCTTATCAATAACGATAATTCAATAATACTGAACAATAATATAACAAACCCAATGATATTAATATCAATGCTGCTAATAACAAAACAACAACGACGACGACAACATTCAAAATGACAATGTTTCCATTGCTGATGGTACGGGGGTAAGTCGAATTAATAATAATAAAAAATGCTAACGGGTTTTTGATATGATGATGTTGATGATGAGATGAGATGGTAAAAAACAATACCAAAAAGAATGATAACAATAATATTGATAATATGATGAGATAAAGATGATGATATGAGATGGTGATGATAAATATGGTACTTACTACAATCTATTTTACTCAATATGATGATGATATGAGATGATGATAAGATGAGATAGATGATGATGATGGTAATACCATACACTACTAATATGATGATAGAGATGAGATAAAGGAAAAGAAGCGAACAAGAAATGCAAAAAGCATGATCAATTTTTTTTTTTTTTTTTTTTTCAAAACAGGAGAGACGACGCAAGTCATACACCAATTTAGCCAATCAACGGATAAACAACAAAACTACCACTCTTTACTTCTACCCCCCCCCTCCCCTCACCTCCACCCCCCCCCCCCCCCCCCCCGCCCTTTTCCCCTCCCAACTGCTCGTTGGGGCACATGAAAGCGCAACCACAAAAGTCCCTCCTTTCTATCATCCACCCCCCCCCCCCCCCACAAAAACACAACACGTACCGCGCAATTGTGTACAGAACAAAAAAACCCTCTTATTCTCTCTTCCCTTACACCCACACATTCCTGGCACAAAAAACCCACGGTTCAAAGCTGAGGTCCCCACGAACCCTTGATTACACAAAAAGTGTTTCTTCATGGTGTAACACCCAAAGCCACCTTTAATAGAAATAGATGAACAATAATTAATAATCTATACACAATACAGTGCAATAAAGCGTTCACACACACACACACACACACACATACACACACAACACACACACACACACACGCACGCGCTCGCATAACAAACGCGCGCGCGCGCCACGCACACACGAACGCACACACACACACACACACACACGCACGCACACACACACACACACACACAGACACACACACCACAAAAACAAAAACCCACGTACGCGGGGGCCGCACACACAACCACGCTCACACATCCCACACATCAACACACACCACACACCCCCCACACACAACACACACACACATCAACAAAAAGCCTGACATGCAAAGTTCGTTTCAGTTTCATAAAACGTGTGACTGCGTTCCGATTAGCCTTTATGCACATAATAAAATAAATAAAGAGGACAATTTTCTATAGCGCCCACCAAACAACGAGGCTACGGGGCGCTTTACAAATTTTAACAATTCAACCTCTAAAAATAAACAGAAACACACACACCACCACCACACACCACCCCAACCCCACACAATTCTGGTTCACAGCCATAAACACACACACACACACCGCCCGCGCGCGCGCGCGCGCCAACACACGCATGCACGCACACAACACTCGCGCGCGTACCACATATACACGCCACACACCACACACACAAACCCCACATCGCTCATTTCCAAAAATCCCAATGTACGGGATTTTCAACTGTCATGATTGTTTGTCACGTCCCCCCCTCCGAACCACCCCCGTGTATGTTGTGTGCTGTGTGAAAGTATGTGTGGGTATTTTGTGGTGTTTTGTGTGTGTGAGGGGTTGCCGCGTGCGTGCGTGTGCGCGCCTGGTGTCTAAAAGTGTAGGCGCGCGCGCTCGCGGCAACAGCATACATGCATGCCACGGTGTGTTGTGTTTGTTTGTGTGTGTGTGTTGTGTGTGTGTGGGGTGTGGCGTGCGTGCGTGCTGCGGCGTGCGTGCATTTTGGGTGTGTGTGTGGTGTGGTGTGTGTGCGGTGTGGTGGCCGTGTATTGTGTGTGAAATTTTTTTGTGGCCCGCGAAAGCAAATACTGTATTTGCGTCTCCCCCTCCCCGCCCCTTCCCACCCCCCTTTTATTTTTTTACGCTTTACGTAATTACTTTTGAAAACATGTTTTCTAAATTATCCATTCACTTGTTTTCCGATATGTTTTTTGTCATTTTTCCCACTTTGTTATTGCACGGAACGCTAAGCCGACGAAAAAAAAACAAACCCCCCACCTAACCCCACAAACAACAAAAACGCCCCACAAGAACCGACAAGAAAACAAAATTTTATTCCCAACAAAACAATCAATGAGCGGAATCTTTTTATGAATAACCAGTCACCGACCCCAAACCCAAAATACCAGTTCTTTTCGGGGGCCAAGGGAGCCACCATAAGGTTTTTTTCCTCTTTTTTAGCTACGTGGGCAGTGTTCCTCAGGCCACAAAATTATTACACTACATAATACTATCAAACTTTTTTTTGGGGGGGGGGCCAAACCATTTCCACAAAAAAAAAACAACAACAAAAAACCAAACTATACTAAATTTATAAAATTTATGTTCATTCCCATATACTTCCTGGGCTTTTATCCCTTCATCATACCCTTTTTTTAAACAACCCCCCATCCTTTATGTATCACATCCAAACCCCTTCTTCAGGTGTTTTTATTGCACCAAAAAAAAAAACAACACAAAAAGGGAAAAAAGGCCACACACGACACGTTGACAGTCCACGAGGGCGATAGGAGGTGACCAGATAATCCCTGCCCGGGGCCGAGGGTGACACAGATGGTGACACACAGGGCTTTTCCCCAATATCAGTGCATTCACAGTCACCGCCAAACAACGCGCAGTCACTGCCCCAAAACCCCGTGACAACACCCCAGGCGGCGACGACACACCTCTTTGGCGGGTCACAGAATAATCGGTGAACGGGGGATCACAGGGCGGCGACAACAAAACGCCCCCAACAAACGGCATCAGCAACGGCAACACAGCAAGGGGCGACGGCAGCCGGCGCCCGCAGCAACACGACCCCAGCAACGACCCAGACAACATACACCCCAACGGCGCCACGTTACAGCGACACCACAACGGGGACACGACAGCGGGGACCGCAGCAACGGCGTCAGCAGCAACAGTGACACCCGCAACGGGGCCAGCATACAGGACCCGCACGGGGACAAGACACGGGGACAGCAGCAAAGGGGTCAGCAGCAACTGCGACTTAATGGCCAGGGCCCGGAAGACCCGACCGATGGGGGAAAGGGGAAAAGGGGTTTGCATCGGAAAGGGGAAAAAGGGCGGACAAAAGTCCGGGGGACGCAGGGTGGGATGCAGGTGGGGGTAACTGCAGCCCGCGACGTTTCGCCGGACATCAGGGACGGGAATGCCAGCAACTGGCTGTCCGCAGCTCCCGACCCCAACGGCCCTACCCCGGTGTACCCGGGCCCACAGGATGGTGGGAATGCCCCCTCCCTGCTAAAAACACAGAACGACGACAAAAACGCGGCGGGCCACCCCAGCACCTGCCCGGGATCGCAGCCACGAAACACCGAAAACTGCTCGCCAAGAGTAAAACGCTCACGAGGGCGGCTCCCACTCGACTGAATCAGACCCACAGCCAAACGCTGGCACCAGAACGACGCCCAACTCCCTTTCACCAAGATTTTGACCGAATGCT
This sequence comes from Conus canariensis, assembly GCA_033310375.1. Taxonomy (NCBI): domain Eukaryota; kingdom Metazoa; phylum Mollusca; class Gastropoda; order Neogastropoda; family Conidae; genus Conus; species Conus canariensis. The sequence goes on from JAMYXO010007785.1 coordinate 7,371, forward strand.
AGCCACCCGGCCCCACCAAATTTTAAAAGCTTGGATCAGCACCACCCCCTTCGAGTTTTGAACCCTACACAAACCCGCACGTGAAACGGACTCCAAAAAGAAACACAACGGAACGGAAGGCAACCCCCTCTCTCCCCACACTACCCTTTTTCCTGCCTGTCTGGTAGCCCCCACCTAATAAATGAATGGAACGACAGGTAACCAACCCCCCCCCCCCGCCCCCCCACCATCTTTCCGAACCCAACAACCCCATATTGGGCCCCCGGTAACCCTACACGCCCATCGTGGAATGATGCTGGATGCACAGCCGCCCGCGCCCTTAAAATTTTTCCACCCCGACCAGAGGGTGACATCATTACTATTTGTTGATTTTTCATCACAATCGCACCACACACTTTATTGGCAGATTGTTGGTTTTGTATTGTTATTTTTTTTCATTGTTGGTGTGTTTACTATTATCTACAGTTGTTACATACCCTAAATTTTGTCGAAATTATTATTAACACATCATCACATTATTATCACATCTTTAAATTTAAAAATTTAAGATGATTATTGTTGTTTTTGTTGTTGCGCGCTGTTGTTGTCGCTGTCTTTCTTTTTTAAAAAATCTCTGCCTCTGGAATAGCCATTCCCCACAAGTAATCACTACCCCACCCAAAACACACAACCAGACACACACACGCCACACACGCCACACACACACACCCCCACACCAACACAACCACACACACCACACGCACACATACATACCAACTTTTCTGGGAAACTGCAAACTTCGCCCGTTGTTGTTGCCATAAACGATTCATCTGTCGCTCATTGCCACTACTGATCATCCTTTTCATAATATCCTGATTTTGTTTTTTAACTTTATCTTTTTTTTTTAAAGAAAATTATATCAAATCCGCCAACAAAGTGCAAAATTACAAGACTAACACACGCGTTTCGACCCTTTAGGTCTTTTTCAAACAACAACAATGAAAACATTCAGAACAATGAAAAAAAGAACACGATCACTCATGTTCTCGAATTTAAAGAAGATGGATGTTTGTACGCGTTGTTTTTTTGCTCTGATGATCGTTGCTTGTTGTTGTGTGTGTTTGGTGTTGAGTGTGGTTGTGTGTTTGTGTTGTGTGTGATGTGTTTGTGCTTTTGGTTTGGGGTTGTTGGTGTGTGTGTGGGGTGGTGTGATGTGTGTGGCGTGCGCGCGCGCTTGTGGATGTGTGTGGGGTGTGCGCGCGCGCGGCGCGTGTGTGTGTGTGTGTGGGGGGTTTTTGCGCCGCGTGAATTGGTCGTGGTGTGTTTTAGTGCGCCGGCGTGCGTGCTGCGTGCGTCAGCGCCGCGCGCGCGCGTGGTATGTTGTGTGTGTGGTGTGTGGTGTGTGTGTTGTGTTTTACATCGTTTTTTCCCCTTTGCTATTGAGTTTATTCTGTTTCTTTCACCCACATTAAAAAAAAAAAAAAATTCCTTTCCCGTTGTATTTGATTTTTAAGTTTGGCGTTGTTGTAGTTACATTTCCCGTGTACCGCCGGCAGCTGCTGTCTATTTTTTTGGCGGGGTTGTTTTCAATTCCCGATCTCAGAACCCGCCGTTGTTTACACGCGCTGCAGCTTTCTGTTAATTGTGGTCATCATTAACGTGATTAAACCCCTTACTACCCATTATTACCGGCCATTGGCATTATCGTTATTTCCCTCTTGACACAAATTTAAATTGAGCCACTTTGGTTTACTCCCCTGTGAACGATTACGGTGTGTACATGTTTTCCCGGTGAGAGGACGGTTTTGGGCTTTTTTTTTTTTTTTCGCTTTCCGTTTGCTTTTGTTACTGTTTTGTATACACCTAAAGTTTGCTATTGTGGTATGATCAAAACTACAGAAAACAAAAACAGTCACCCTTTTTTTGCTTTCCCCTTTTGTTTTGTTTTTTTTGCTTTTTGTATAACCTAAAGTTTGGCTATTGGGGTATAAAACGAAAAACAGAAAATAGAAACATCACCCTTTCGCGGTATCATCAGAAAACCCGAACCAGAAACGTCAGCCCTTTCTGCGTGTTCATCGAAACTACAGAGCACAGAAAAAGTCAGCCCATTTCTGCGTGGTCACCCAAAACTACAGACACAGAAACAGTCAGCCCCTTTCTGCGTGTGTCACCAAAACAAAAGAACACAGAAACAGTCAGCCCATTTCTGCGTGTGCACCAGAAACTACAGAACACAGAAAAAGTCAGCCCATTTCTGCGTGTGTCACCAGAAACACAAACCAGAAACCGTCAGCCCATTTTTGCGTTTCACCAAAACTAAGAACACAAAACTCAGCCCCATTCTGCGGGGTCCCAAAAAACTACAGAACACAGAAACAGTCACCCATTTCTGCGTGGTACCAGAAACTACAGAAAACAGAAACATCACCCCCTTTCTGCGGTTCCCAGAAACTACAGAAAACAAAAAACAGTCAGCCCATTTTTTCCTGTGTCACCAGAAATACAGAACACAAAACAGTCAACCCCCTTTCTGCGTGTACACCAAAACTACAGAACACAGAAACAGTCAGCCCATTTTGCGTTATCACCAAAACTACAGAACACAGAAACACAGCCCCCTTTCTGCTTGTCACCAGAAACTACAGAACCCCGAAACGTCATCCCTTTCTGCGGTTCACCAAAACACAGAACACAGAAAAAATCCCCATTTTCTGCGTGTATCCCAGAAAAACAAAAACACAGAAACGTCAGCCCCTTTTTTGCGTGTTCACCAGAAACTACAGAACACAGAAACATCAGCCCTTTCTGCGTGTTCACCAAAACTACAGAACACAGAAACATCACCCCCTTTTTTTGCGGTATCACCGAAACACAGAACACAAAACAGCACCCATTTTTTCGTGTATCACCAAAACTACAGAACACAGAAACGTCAGCCCATTTCTGCGTGTGCACCAGAAACACAGAAAACCAAAAAAATCAGCCCATTTCTGCGTGTATCACAAAACTACAGAGCACAAAACAGTCAGCCCCTTTCTGCGTGTGTCCCAGAAACTACAGACACAAAAACATCAGCCCATTTCTGGTGTGTCACCAGAAACTACAGAACCAAAACAGCCCAGCCCATTTCTGCCGGGGACTGAGCATTGTGCACCTTGTTTTACAAAATTTTCCTTCGGGAAACAAAAACCCTTCCTACCAAGTCTGGGGTTTGTGACGATAGCGTTACATAATTTCCTTGGGAAAAACAGATGAGATGACGAATTGTTTTTAAAAGCCCTTTGGAACTGAGCACAGCACAGGGGAGATTCTCTCTCCGTAGTTATCCCAGAATGACACAAAAAAATTTCATTGAGAGGGACGCGTTTTGGTGTTTTTTCTACGTGTGTCTGTCTATACGCGTCTGTTTTCTTTTTCCTCTGTATGGGTCTGTTTTTTTATACGTTTTCCCCCAGAACCTTACATTTTTCATACGTTTTTCCACTTTCCCCAGTCTGTAAAGGCTTTTCCTTTTTTCTGTCCTGTAGGTCGTTTCGTTTTTTTTTGTTTTTTCCCTTTTTAAAGTCCGATTCCTCTTTCCATCTGTAAGGGCGCTATAAATTTTCTTTCTTGTTGCCCCGATTCCCTCCCCTCTTCTGCATATGTCTGTTATTTTTTTTCGTTCTTTCTTCAAGTCTGTCTATATAATCAAAAACCCCAATCCTTACCGTCCCAGCCGTCTCCCTCCGAGACGTAAAAGACTACATAAAAGTGTCAGTCTGAAAACAGTCGACCCCTCCACCATGATCCTTTTGTTGACATTTTTGGGCGAAACTGTGTCCAGTAAAGCTCCCAAATAGGATAACCTTAAAAAGACCAAAAAAGACAGGTAAAAGGAAATGCCTTTAAGATCACACACACACCCACACACACCACCACAACACACACACACACACACAACACAAACAACGTATGCACACACCCAGTTTAAAATACCACAACACACAACACACACACCACCACACCACACACACACACACACAAACACGTACATAACAACACACATGACAATCATTCTTCGCATTTTTCAGAGAGGGAAGAGAAGAGAGAGAGAGGAGGAGAGAGAGGAGAGAAGAGAGAGAGAAAGACAAGACAAACAAGACAAAATTCTTTTTTTACGAGGATAATAATAAGCACTGATGTGCTTTTTTTACATCCAGTCCTCGCCCCGAGTAGGGTCAACAATATAAAAAAAAGGTAACAAAGGGGAACAGCAAAAAGTGACTGAACTACAATCAATCGGGATTAAAATTAAAAAAAAGAGAGAAGAGGAAGAGAGAGAGAGAGAGAG
>JAMYXO010007786.1:0-2500 GCA_033310375.1 Conus canariensis
TTTTATCTAAGTGATATATATACTCAGTTCCGTCATAATCCATGGCTTTTCATACAAAGGTCGCATTACCAACTTGGAGTCCAGACCAGAGTAAGGCTAGCCATGGGACCATACGAAGTCCCGTGAAAAGAAGGAAAAATGAGATGGTATGGTCATGTATTAAGATCTTGTCCAAACCATTCTACAAGGAACAGTGCGAAACAGCAGAAGGAGAGGAAGAACAGAGAAAGAGATGGAGGACAACATCAGTGCATGGACTGGCCTCACACTCAGCAACTGCCTGGGAGCGTCTGAGAACCGGGAGGAGTGAGGAAGCTGGTTGCGAAGTATTCTGTGGCGCCCCAACGGTCTTCAAGACTCCGTGACAGGTGATAGGTGAGATGATCCGTCATAAGCCAGACAAACAAACAAATAAACACGACGGGATGGGGTTAGGATGTGGTCGGAGAAGGATGGAGAGGGGTAAGTTGGTTAGAGACTAACCTAACCTTGACCATAAATGTTACAAGCATCACCACCCTTAACCCCCCCCCCCCCCCAACCTTCTGCCTTGCTCCCTCACCTATGCCAGTCCCCCAGATGCAGACACAGATACTGTTTTCTTTTGCGTTTTTAATTTTCACCTGGGTTTCATCATTGCTTCGTGTAGCAGAACTTTAATGTGAAAGAACGAATAAGAACGCCAGAGATTTGTAGAGTTAGAGTCTGTTTTTGTTTTGTTTTGTTTTTTTCTCCTGAGTTTTGAAAACGCAAAAACTGAGTGTACTTTACCTTTACATGAGATTTAAAAAAAAAAAAAAAAGGTCACACTTGTAACATTCTCATCAGCAGTGAACCGCCAAGTTCTAACTCGGGAACGCGGAAAGAAGAAGAAAAGAAAAGAAGAAGAAGAAGAAGAAGAAGAAGAAAGAAGAATAAGAAGAAGAAGAAACAACAACAACAACAACAACAACAACAACAACAACAACAACAACAAAACAAAATACGCCGTCCCCATGAAAGATTACATCATCGACCACGATAACAAACATCATATGCAATAACGGCGTGTGGCCTACACCTCGCCACGAACACGCAATGCCATTGCTGAGCCTGCATACTGATGGTTGACGGTGTGGCCACGAGCCGATCGGCACTGCCGTTGGTTGGAAGGCCTAGTCGTGGGGTAATGCTGGTACCGTGGTGGTGTGCGTGTGTACGTGATCATTTGGCAGTTTGGCCGGCTTCGAGGGCTGCTACGTCGAGGGCAGTGATAGAGAGCAGGTGGGGGAGACGACGTATCCTGCTTTCGTTTTGGAGGAGTGTGTGTTCGGGATTGTTCCTTCCTGGGTCGACGTCTTGACTTGAGCTGTTCAGGTGTGCTGCAGTTGTGAAGAACAAGTGGGTTTCTGTCTGTCTGTCTGTCTGTCTGTCTGTCTGTATTTTGTTTTGTTTTGTTTATTATTATTCTTATTTTTTGTTTTGTTTTCATTTCTCTTCTATTTTCATTTGATGTTCATCTATGATTACATGATTACATGACCGCTTTGCTTGCTTCTTTGCTTTCTTACATTAATTGATTTCACTGCATGTTGTAGTCCCTACTCAGGGCGAGGACTGGATGTAAAAAAGCATGTCAGTGCTTATCTATTATCCTCGTAAATAAACAATGTTGTCTTGTCTTGTCTTGTCTCTCATCCGTATGTCTGACTCTGTCTGTCTGTCTGTCTGTCTGTCTGTCTGTCTGTCTGTCTGTCTGTCTGTCTCTCTCTCTCTCTCTCTGAGTGTCTGCGTGGATGCATGCATGGGAGCACGCGTGCGCGTGTGTGTATGTGTGATTCTGTTAATGGTTCTTTGCATGTATGTTTCATTCTCATCGCGCGGGCATGCATGTGTGTGTGTGTGTGCGTGCGCGCGCGCGCGCGCGCGTATTGTGTGTGTGTGTGTGTGTGTGTGTGTGTGTGTGTGTGTGTGTGTGTGTGTGTGTGTGTGTGTGTGTGTGTTACGCGCGCGTGCGTGTATATCTGCGTGTATGATTCGTGTGCTTGCATGTGTGTGCGCGCGTTTGATGGTGTGTGTGTGTGTGTGTGTGTGTGTGTGTGTGTGTGTGTGTGTGTGTGAGAGAGAGAGAGAGAGAGAGAGAGAGAGAGAGAGAGAGCTAGACTTTCCCACTTTTCAGTTACCATGCCTATATTTTGCCTATATTGCAAACTAGACCTCTGTGGAAAACTAGTTTCAGTGGACTACATTTCTTACACTTTTCCCACCACATCACGTGCTGCAAACTCTGTCAGAGTGGAGTTTCCGGTGTGTTTTTTTAGAAAGTGTATTTGAAAGGGTTGTGTGTGCATGAATGACTTGTGAGTTGACTTCAACGTGGTGACAGTCCTGATATGGCCCTTTGCAACATTACCTCGCCTAACCTGTCTGTTTGGAAGCCAGACTTCTCGATCTGGTGTCAGCAGAATCAGGTTTCTCCTAGGTGCGCCATGGCAGCAGGCGGGCAGGCAATCCCATAAGC
>JAMYXO010007786.1:7500-11679 GCA_033310375.1 Conus canariensis
TGATGTGTCAAGACAGTAAATATTGTGTTAAGCTTGTTAAATGAATTTATATTAATGAATTTCGCGGTTTGTTATTAATGTACCCAATGTACCCCCTTCTAAGGGGCTATGGCCTTTTTGAATAAACATCTGCATCTGCATCTCTCTCTGTCTCTGTCTCTGCCTCTCTCTGTCTCTCTGTCTCTGTCTCTGTCTCTGTCTCTGTCTCTCTCTCTCTCTCTCTCTCTCTCTCTCTCTCTCTCTCTCGTACATGTCGGAGATCATGTAACCGTGCGCGTACTTTGATCCCGACGCACCGACTGTGTCAGGTGATAGAAGCCGAACAGTAATGAAGCGTACTGACGTGACTGGCTGGTTTGCCACGGCCTGCACTCCAATCTATACTCCCCATCTATTCCCCACCCCGCCCATGCCATTCTCTCTCTCTCTCTCTCTCTCTCTCTCTCCCTCTCTCTCTCTCTCTAATACTGCTTTTTGAAGCCTCTCTCTCTCCCTCCCACTCTCTCTCTCTCTCTCTCTCTCTCTCTCTCTCTCTAATACTGCTTTTTGAAGCCTCTCTCTCTCCCTCCCACCTTCTCTCTCTCTCTCTCTCTCTCTCTCTCTCTGATCAGGTCGTTAATACTACTCTTTGAAAGCTTCTCTCTCACTTCTCTCCTCTCTCATCTCTGTCTCTCTCTCTCTCTAAGAGAGAGAGAGAGAGAGAGAGGAGAGAGAATCTTCAAAGAGTATATTAACGACGTGACCAAGGCTGGGTGGAAAAAAGCGCAGCATGTATGATTCACGTATCTTATTACTCTGGTAAAAAAAATAATCGTTCGTTCGTTCATTCGTTGTCTCTCTCTCTCTCTCTCTCTCTCTCTCTCTCTCTCTCTCTCTCTCTCTCTCTCTCTCTCTCTCTCCTACACTGTTTTTGAATCCCCTCTCTCCCTGTGTCTGTCTGTCTGTCTGCCTGTCTGTCTGTCTGTCTGTCTGTCTGTCTGTCTGTCTGTCTGTCTGTCTGTCTCTCTCTCTCTGTCCTTCCCTCTCTCTTAGTCTCTATCTCAGGTCTCCAATACTGAATATTAGAGGCTTTACGTGTTCTGTATAGGATTTTTGGGTCAAACCAAGTGTTCCTCACTTCATCACCATTTTTAGACGATTGAATTCAGACACCTTATTTGGGAGGTGGTCTGTCTGTGCAAACGCCTTAGGTGGTCCCTGAAGATAGCCAACATCCGATGTACTGATCATGCCACCAAGGAACAAGTCCTCCAAACCATCAAGCAGCGCATCAGACCATAATTATGAAGATGTGCTGACATCAGTTAACAGAAACCTACATTGGTATGGTCATGTAACAATACCCAATGGCCTTGTTCAAAACCTCCAGAGAACCGTTGAGGGACGGTGGGGGGGGGGGGGGGGGGGGGGGGGGGGGGAGACGGAGGGAGGACAGAAAAGACATGGACTGACAACATTAGAAGATGGACAAGAACAATATGTTCAGTGACACAGGCTTTGGCGTACAACTGACAGGATTGGGGGAACAGAGTGAACAGTTCTTCAGTATGATGTTCCAGTGACTCTTCTCAAAGGTCAGGAAGAAGAAGAAGAAGAAGAAGAAGAAGAAGAAGAAGAAGAGCGAGAGAGGAGGAGGAGAAGGAGGAGAAGGAGATGAGGGCTGGAAAGGGAGGGTAGCAGGAGAGTGAGGAGTGATTAATGGGATGGGATGGGTGATGGGGAAATGGAAGAAGAAGAAGAAGAAGAAGAAGAAGAAGAGAGAGAGAGAGAGAGAGAGAGAGAGAGAGAGAGAGAGAGAGAGAGAGAGGGGGCTGGCGAAGGAAACATGAACATTAGTAAACAACACACTTTTTTAACGATAAAAGACAATAAAAAAAGGTTGCTAATCTTCAGCACACTGATTCGTTTGAAAAAGATTTCTCAAGGAAAGAAACATACAGGAATTTCCATGCTCAAGCACGAGCATTCTTGGGTGTGAGAACAGACCCAGTTTGTTTCTACTGCATACACTTAACTGTCTGCTTCTTTTTGTAAACCACATTTTCCCCATTACATACTTACTCCATATCATCTGCTGATTTGGTAAGCTATTTATCACACACTCCGTAATGACCCAGATCTTTCTGCCCTACATTCCATAGTCTCTCTCTCTCTCTCTCTCTCTCCTCTCTCTCTCTCTCTCTCTCTCTCTCTCCCTCTCTTTCTTCTCTCTCTCTCTCTCTCTCTCTCTCTCTCTCTCTCTTTCTGCTTCTCTCCTTTTCGCTCTCTCTTTGTCTCTGTCTCTGTCTGTCTGTCTGTCTGTCTGTCTGTCTGTCTGTCTGTCTCTCTCTCTCTCTTTCTGCTTCTCTCCTTTTCGCTCTCTCTTTGTCTCTGTCTCTGTCTGTCTGTCTGTCTGTCTGTCTCTCTCTCTCTCTCTCTCTCTCTCTCTCTCTCTCTCCTCTCTCTCTTAAGGTACATATCAGACAGCTGTAGAGGAGCAGAAACAAAGTACGCCAGCAGTATCGTCTAACCCTGTGCGTACTTCGATTCTGATGCCCCGACTAGCTCAAGTGATAGAAGCCAACGGTAATGAAGTGTATTGAAGCGATTGGCTGGATTACCACAGTCTGCACTCGACTCTCTATCATCCCTCTCTTCCCCCACCCCCTTTTCTCTCTCTCTCTCATTGTTGCTGTCTCTGTCTCTCTTGTTCTCTCTGTGTGTCTATCTGTTTCTTCCCCCACCCCTTTTCTCTCTCTCCCCCTCCCTCCCTCTCTCTCATTCTCACTGTCACTCTCTCTGTCTCTGTCTCTCTTACTCTCTCTGTCTCTCTGTCTCTTTCCCACATTCCATCCCTGCCTCCTCTTTCTCTGTCCCTCCCACCCTCTTTTTCTCAGGTCTCTTATACTGCTTATTGAAATCCCTACATGTTCTGTATTGGACGTGTTGGTCAAACCACATGTTGCTCACATCTTCATCAGTTTTAGACGATTGTACAGAGACACCTTATTCAGGGAGGTACTCCCTCTGTGCAAAGGGCTAAGCTGCTACCTGAAGACAGCCAACATGAGATGTACTGATCATACCTCCAAGGAACAAGTCCTCCAAACCATCAAGCAGCGCATCAGACCATATGGAGATGTGCTGACATCAGTTACCTGAAAACTACGTTGGTTTGGCCATGTAACAAGATCCAACAGCCTTGTTCAAAACCTCCAGGGAACTGTCGAGGGAGGGAGGGGGGGGGGGATAGAAAAGAAATGGATTGACAACACTGGAAAAGGGACAAGAACAATATGTCCAGTGACTCAGGCTTTGGCATACAACTGACAGAGCTGGGGAAACCAGGTGAACAGTTCTTCAGTGTGACGCCCCAGTGACTCTTCTCAGACGTCGGGGAGGAGGAGAAGAAGAAGAAGAAGAAGGAGGAGGAGGAGGAGGAGGAGGAGGAGGAGAAGAAAAAGATGAAGAAGAAGAAGAAGAAGAAGATGAAGAAGAAGAAGAAGAAGAAGAAGAAGAAGAAGAGAGAGAGAGAGAGAGAGAGAGAGAGAGAGAGAGATACGGATACGGATAATTACGGATACGAGAGAGAGAGAGAGAGAGAGAGAGAGAGAGAGAGAGAGAGAGAGAGAGAGAAGGAGGGAGATCTCAGGCTTGAAAGAGAGGCGAGAGGGGAGTGAGGAGTGATTAATGGGATGGGGTCAGTGATGGGGGAATGAGAGAAGAAAAAGAAGAGAAAGAGAGAGAAAGAGAGACAGACAGACAGACAGACAGACAGATAGACAGACAGACAGAGAAAGAGGGGGAGAGGTCAGGGAGAAGAAGGACAGAGAGAGAGAGAGAGAGAGAGAGAGGAGAGGCAGACAGACAGACAAACAGACAGACAGAGAGACAGACAGAAAAAAGAGTGAGGTAGATAATTGGTGGGGGAAAGACAAGCATTAATAGACGACACACAGCTCTTTTTCTTTTTTCTTTTCAAACACAAACGATAATTAAAAAAAAAAAAAGTGTTGCTCATTTTCACCACTATCATCAGAAAAAAAAGAGTTCTCGTGGAAGGGAAAGTAAAGGGATTTCCACGTTCAGGCAAAAACATTGTCGGTACGAGAAACTGAGGCAGATTTTGTCTATTGCATACACCTAACTGCCTGCTTCTTTCATGATCTACATTTTACCCATGGCATAGACCACCTCCAA
>JAMYXO010007787.1:0-11678 GCA_033310375.1 Conus canariensis
AAAAAAAAAGGGATGACTTTAAAAAACATTGGCAATCATATAGTGGGGGGAAAGATATTCAAACTAATTGTTAATATCAAAACACATTAGCCCCAAATTCTAACAACTCAAAGGAACAATGCATAGTAAAATGGACATATTCAAAAATCGAGGATGCGCCCGCGAACACAAAAAAACACCCCACACACACACACACACACACACACAAAACACACACACACAAAAACACACACACACACACAAAACCACACACACACACACAAAAACGGGGCGCGCGCGCACATACACCCCAAACTTCAAACGAAAATTTAAATCAATAAAAAAATTTTACAAAAAAGAAAAAAATGCAATCTTCCTGGGTCACATACCCACCCCCCATTTTCCCCCGCAACCCCCCCCCCCCCCCCCCCTCCCACCCCAACTGCCCAAACCCGTAAAAAAATTTAATGCTAGATATATTTTCACAAGCAAACCCCTTTTCCCTCCCGCCTTTCCGTCCCCCTCTAATCCCCAAAACAGCTAAAAAATTTAAACAGTAAGAAAGTTTATGAAGAGAAAAAAACAAACAAACGAAATAATGCAGTAAACAGAATAATGCAATCAAACACGTATTAAATTTGTCGAAAAAAGGGAAAAAAATTTTTTAAGTTTCCCCAAAATTCAAGAAATTTTGGGCCCCACTTTAGGGGGAAAAAACCCTGTTGTGCAAAAAATCAATTTATACGATAATTTTTAAACGGAAACAATAAACCCTAAGTTTTTTTGGTTTTTTGTTTTTTTTGTTTGTTTTTAATTGCCCAAAAACAAAACAAGGGACAACAAACATACAAAAAACAAACATTAATAAAACAGGGGTACTTTTTTTTAAACACATACAATTTACATGTTTTTTTTCAAATAGATTTGGGTTTTTTTTTTTAATCTTTTACAGGGGCAAACAAACCGAATAAATTTTTAATAACGGGCATTAATCCGTGTACCCAGGTTGTGGACAAATTTAAAATTTAGAAAAGAAAGGGGAGTATACAGTACTTATTAACATAAACACTCACATACACACACCCTTGCGCATACCTACATATTATACTTTAAAAAAATCCATTAGTTTTCCCCAGTATTTTTTATATATGGGGACCAAATTTTTTAATATTTTCATGATTCATCCCATTAAAGGGCATATATTTTCCCCACTTATGTCCAAAATCAAGCCCTTTTCCCAAAAAATGTTTTAGATTAGGTTTTTTCTTGTTTAAATTTTACATTTTTTTAAAAGAAATATTTTCCCCCTTGAAATTATCAGGTCCCAGCATATCGTCGGGTTTTTTTTCTCATCCGTACCAAATAAAATAATCTCCACTTTAAGGGATAATCTTTCACAGTGTGAACAATTTAAATTTAAGAAATCTTTCAAGTCTTTCCCCGAAAAAAACGGTAAACTCACATTCCCCCAGGGTAGTTTTAATTGATTTTTTATCCCCTTTAAGGGAGAAATTTCATTTTTCCCCTATCAATAATTTTCATACTTTTTTAAAAACTAATTTTTTTACCAAGAAATTTTGTGGCATATCTTGATTTTGGGAAACCCTTCTTTTTTTTTTTTTTTAATTTTCCCTTTAAACCCCTTTCCCCCCCCACCCCCCCCCAAACCAAAAAACAATTGGGTTTTAAAATTTTAAGACCCCTTGTTTCCCCAACAATTTTATTAAAATTTTTCCCCCTTTTATGTTAAAAACTTTATTGGCTTCCCCCATAATATCGTAATAAGCCGTGTTCCTTTATTAATACTACAATTTTTTTGAAGTGCTAAAGTTTTTGTTTATTACCAAAAAATTTCTATTAATTTTTAACCTTCTTTTTTTGTAAAAAGCTTTTATCGAAGGGACGAACTTATATGATAAAAAGTTGGCATGAAAGCCCATTTTTCCGACAGTTTTTGCAGCTTAGAAAATTCCATCGTCACGAGAAAATGTTTAACTAAAAATAATTTTTCTGCACCCATTTCTTATAAAAAAAATGGTTTTTTCCTACTTTAAACTCCATTCCAAAAGATCGGTTCAGGGCTAAAATCGTACTTAGTTAATTCACCTGTTTCAGAATCTTTGTATGACTGAAAGACTCCTTTCCAAAATCTGTTTAAACATTTTTTTTAAACAATCTATCAGGGCCATATGGTCAATGATACTTATTTGGGGACTAATGAATGTAATATTATTTTCCACTTGGGGTTTGGGCATGTACACCTTCCTTATCCGGCAAATTTTAGGGGGGGCGATATATTTTTCGTGGGGTATACCTATCCCCCCTTTTTTGTATATTATGTTTTTGGTGTTTTTTTAATTTAATTTTTTTTTTTATTCCAAAAAAATTTGAAACACAATTTTTAAATGAAGCGATCTGGGAATCAGGGGATTCGTAAAAGTTCCAAAGTACACCAAATTTTGATAGTACTAATGATTTGAGCGCATACTCTACCTAATTTGGGTTTTTTATTTTTTTTGACCAAAATTTAAGGGGTTTTTACTTCTGCGAATTTATATTTCATTTTAATTTCCGTCATATCTGATAGACTATTCTAAACCAACCAGAATTTTGAGCGTGGGGGTTCCTTCCATTTTATGTGGGGTAATTGTTTCGGGGTTTTTTTCTCTGTGCCAAACCCCAACACAAACTTTTTTTTAAAATTTTCAATTTGATCACATTTTTGCTCAAATTTCAAAAGGTTCTAATAACTTTTCTATGATTCTTATCCCCTTCAAACGTAAAAGTTGTCGTCGCAATGATTTATTTTAAATTCTTTTTTTCTACTTTAGCTTTAATATCGTGGTCCCCTTTATCTTGGTCGCTATTTTTAAAACGCACAAAACAAATAGATATGGAGATATGGGGCCCCCCTTGACGGAACCTCTCAAAATTAAATTTGAAGACTCCCCCCCATTCACAAAACCCGTAAACTTTATCTTATCGTAAAAAGATGATAGCCTCGTTGTATTCCTTTTTTAAAATCCAAATCACCCAAATTGTACTCATATAGACCAGTTAACTGAACGAAAGTTTTTTTCAAAGGGCCAGATTAATAACCTCGAAGCGATTCCCCTTCAAAAATAATGTATTAAATCTATATTGCAAATTATCCCCTATGTATCTTTCTGGAACGAAACCCGTCTGTCTCTTTTAAATACTTTGCAAACATTTTTTTTCGTTTTGCAAAAGGCTGGGGAAATTTTTTATAGTAACTTTAAAAAGTGAGAAGGTCTCCAGTTCTTCAAGTATTCCGGGTTTTTCTCCTTTGGGAAAGCCCAAATTTATTTTTCCTTCCTTTTGGTTACAGACACCTCCATTACGGTATCCCCTTTTAAGATTACGGACAAAAAAATTTCCAATTGTCTCCAGAAAAATTTAAAGAAATTTACCGTTCCCGCTGTTCCGGGCACTTATATTTTCCATTTTTTTTGGGGTTGTAATTTCTGACAGAAAAAAAAAAGGGGAAAAAAATCACCCGACATGTCTAGTTTAAAACGGGGGAATTTGGGGGTTAAGGCAAAGGTGGGTTTAGTTTGCCCCTTATTAAAAACCATTTAAAACGTTGATCGACCCGTTTTGGATTCTTTATTCTTTTTAAGCGCGCGCCGCGCGCGGCGGGGGGCGGGGTGTGTGGTGTGTGGTGTGGGTGTGGTGGTGTGTGTGTGGTGTTGAATGCTGCATTTGTGCGTGCGTGAGCAGTATCGTGCGTATTCTTTCGGGTAATATGTATATAAAGAGAGAGAAAAAAACAGAAGGGGGAAAAAAGGGGGGAACACGCAACACACAACACCAACACACCGCGCGCGCGCGCGCGCGCGCGCCGCCAACATACAACACATACACATATACATACACGCCCCACAGCACCCACACATACACACACAAAACGCGCACAGGGGCAACACACACACACACACACACAACCCCAACACACACACAACACACACACACACACACACAGAATATCAAGAACAGGAGCGTGCCAATTGAAGCGAAACCAGAAAACAGGGAAACTGAAAAAAAAAACCGGGAAAAAAATAAACAAGAAGAGCCTTCCAAATAAATTAAAGGTTTAAAATTTAAGATGCAAAAAAAAAAAATCAGGGGATTTACACTATCTGGAATGGATGAAAATTAATCAGTTTCTACAGCCTGCAGAACACCCATCTCCGCCCCATTCCTTAGTGAGAGTAGAAACCCCAGCACTGTAACAAGGGGCTGATGAAAGGACAGGTTGTGGTGTGTTTTGTGTTGGGGTGTTGTGGTGTGTGTGTGTGTGGGGCGCGCGCGCGTGTGTGTGTGTAGGGTGTGTTGTGTGTTGTGTGTGTGTCTGTCTGTCTGTCTGTCTCTGTGCCCCTGTGTGTTGTGTGCGTTGTGTTTGTGGTCGTGTGAGAAGACAGACAGAAGTTTTCAGACACACACACAAGGGGAGACAACTGACAGACAACAACAGACAGCAAACAAACAGACAGACGAGAGAGACGGGGAAAGGGTGAATATGATTTTTGCTTCCTCTCTCTTTTTTTTTCACTCTCTCTCTTTTTCTCTCTCTCTCTCTCCTTTCTCTCTCCTCCTCTCTTTTCTTTCTCTCTCCTCCCCCTTCTCTCTTCTCTCTCTCTCTCCCCTCCTCCTCTCTCTCTTCTCTTTCGGGAAGGTGGGGTGGGGTGGGTGGTGGGGGGAAAGTTTCCGTCTGCCAAAGTCAAAGATTTTACTTTTCCTAACTTTTTTCATAAAATTCTCTCAAAAAGGGGCCAAAAAAAAAAATTTAATGAAAAATAAACAAAAAAAATGGGTAAATAAACAAATTTTTCTTTGAATTTTAAAAAAGATAAAAACATGCGTTACATGCAAAATACTGTGAAAAACCCCAAATTTTAAAATTCACGCCCCCAAAAACAAACCCCCAAAAAATAACCTAAACCCTTTTCCCTCCTCTCTAAAACGCAGAAACAAAATTTTTTCTTTCCCGCCTAACCCCCGGGGAAAAAAAAAAGCAAACGAACTTAGTTTTTATTTTTTTTTTTAAATTTGTTGTCATTGAGCAAGGGGGGGGGGGGGGGGGGGGGGGGAAAGAAAAAAATATAAACAAAACGTGCTGTGAAATACCAACATTGTACCATTTTAAAAGTCATTTTTTCTTTCCACGTGATCGTCATTTTAAGTTATATGGTACATTTATCGACAAGACTTCCCCCCGATGCAATCCAAATTACCCGGGTCTTCCCCCAGCCAGGGGTTATCAGGGAACCAACCCATCAGCATAGCGAAAGCCCGACTCCGCTCTTTTTTCTGCTGCCCCCTTGAAGCTAGAGTGCAAAGACAGGCGGAAAAAAAGCTGGAGGCTGTCCCCCAAATTAAAGGGCTTGTCTTCCGTTTTTTCCCTTTCCAAATAAAGATACAGATCGGAAGGCGTGTAGGTGTCAAAAACGGTGTTTGTGTTGTGTGTGTGTGGTGTGTGTGTTGTTTTGGGTGTGTGTGTTGTGTGTGCGTGTGTGTGTTTTTGTGCTTTGGGGGTGGTGTGGCGTTGTGTGTGTGTTATGGTGTGTGGTGTGTGTGTGTGTGTGGGGGGAGGGAGGAGAAACTATAAAAAGGTTTTCTGCTCCCCACCTCCGCCCCCCAAACCGGCTAAACCGGTTTCGCGTTGCTCCCGCCGGCTTACCCAAAATGCTATTTTATAGTTCCTAATGTAAAAACACTTACAAACATACATAATGTGTGGGATTATCTGTTTTATAGTTCTCTGTCACGGGACCTTTAAAAAGTAAACAAAAAAACAAGGGGATTTGGGTTAACCTCCCTTTTTCTTGGGAAGGGCTTTTTGTAAACCCAAAATTGGGATTTATTCTATTGGGGGGAATTGGCTTTTGAAATATCTGAATAGGAGTGTCTAAAAAGGGGGTGGGATTGTGTTCACACAAGCGTAGAATCGGGCATTGTTAAAGTTATTCTAAGCAGCACCAAGTGCATTTATTCTCAAGAATTCAGTTTCTAAAAATATACTGTTCACCGTGAACGGTGGGTTTTCCAGAAAAAGCCACTCCGACAGATGATTCAAAAAATAGTCCCGTTCACGCGTGAACGGTTCAGCAATCGAGATATCACCCCCCAGTTTACGGGGGTAGGAAGGGAATTCCAATATCAACCATCTTCCCATTTTTTTCTTTAGTAATCAGCAATTCTTGATGAACGGTTTTTTTATTCAAGAAGTTTATCTCTAATTCAGAAAGATACTGTCTTGCGACATAACACAACACTTTCAAAATGAAAAAAACCCTGACTGCACACCCCAAAGACAAACAGCTAGGTTTAGTTGCTAACAACACAATCTGGGGGGAAATTTCGTCAGTTACTAATCACTGATTCTATCTAGTCTTGGATTGGGGGAAGGTAAGAAACATGTTTTTTTTTAGTTTGGGAAATTTTGCCGCCAAATTTATACAATACGTTTCCCTGACTAAACGACGCCGTCTAATTATACAATGCCGCGGGCGGCCCGACGCCCTTAAGTTAACTTTACAAACCGGAAACAGTGCGGCCTTCGACTCGGCAATTATGCAGTTGGGGGAAAACCTGGCCAGACATTCTGACCTAAGTACACATAAACAGAAGGGGGTTTCTCCCCGGGAAAAAAAGAAAAATTATTTAAAAAAAAAAACGTCATTTAATCGTTTTAGGTTCTTATTCAAATCGGTCACTTCTTATTTAAGTTTAACAAGTTTTTATTCAAGTTCTTAAAAGTCAACATCAAGTTTTTAACAAGCACATCAAGTTCTTTAAAAAGTTCTTTTCAAGACTTATTCAAATACTTTTTCAAGTTTTTTAACAAGTCGCATCAAGTCGTCATTAAGTTTTATCAAGTCGTCATTAATTTTTTTTCAAAACGTCACAAATTCTTACAATTTTTTTATTAAGTTTTTTTCAAAATCGTCTGAACGTTTTCAAGTTTTTATTCAATCACTTAAATTTTTTATTAAGTTCTGAAAAATTACTGCATATCAAAAGGGTCAAAAAAATCTTTTTTTGTTGGGGTTTGGTATTCTTTTTGTTCAGATTTTGTATTTAGGGCGTGATTTTTTGGGCTGCTTTGGTTTGTGTCTTTCTTTATATGTTTTATAAAGTAATAACCACCCCCCAACACAATGACGCCAAAAATGCAAAATTTTTAATCCAATAATCCTGATGGTTGCGGGACTTAAAAAAACTTTTTCTTGTTGTGGGTCTGGCACAACTGGTGTTTTTTTTATTAAAGGGGTTTTTACTGTGATTTCAACATAATTTTTTTTTTTTGTTCCACTCTGCAATTTTTTTTCCTGCTGCAACCCCCCAGGGTGAGGGGCTTTTTTTGGTCCTTTTCACAATGTTTTCTGATTCTCTGATTTTCTGGGCCGCATTTTTTAAGGGGGAAAAAAAATCTATATGATTAAAGTAAATTTTCCCATGTTACTGGGGATAACAAATGTTCCAAATCTGAAAAATGATCACATCCCCAAGGGCTCTAAGACTTTGTTTAAAAAAGGGGTCCTGTGTTAAAACATACAAAAATCTTTTCAAACAAAGGGGGCAAATCACTAACTTTTTAGTGTACAAACAAGAAACGTTTGCCCAACACTTTTTACCATTCTTGACCCCTTTTCCTTTAACCTGTTGTGATAACTTTACAATGTCTTGGTTGACACTGTTGAATCTGTTTATGCTGAATTCTTTCCAAGGTATGTTTGTTTTTCACATGCGCTAAAGAATACAGCCCTTTCCTTTTGCGCTATAGTTGGGCACAAATTTATCATTTGTAAATTCAGGAAGTAAAAACACGCAGTTCATGTTTTATTAATGAATAAAAATTATTTTATTTTTTTTAAAAAAGAGCACCGAAAAAAAAAATTACAACCTTGTATACCCTTTGCTGTTTTTGGGGCCTAAGTGTAGGATCACAATGCTTGGTAAAAAATTGTTAAGAAAAAAACCACAGATCTTTGGGAAAATAGACTTTGAAGACCAGCAAAACTGATTGCTGTATTAAAGCTTCATTTGCACAAAGATTTTTCTAGTTAAAGCAAGGAAAAATTTTCCCAACGATCAATTGAAAATTAAAAAAAAACATTTATAAAAATGGCTTCACTCGTAAGATTGGTGGGGTGTGGGTTTAAGCGCTTGCTTTTAGCGGGAAGGGAATTCCATTTATAAACTACGGATGACGGCGAGAAAAAAGACATAAAAAAGCATGGAGCAACTAGCGCAGCACAAGCTGCGTTGAAAAGCAAGAATTGAGCATTAATTTTATTAACGATGAACTAAAAAAAAGGGACGCAGCTTACACATTTTAAAAAAAAGTTGATCAAGCAATAAAAAATATTACTTGTAACAGGGAAACCCAAACGAGACATGCCTCACCAAAATTCAGCGATTTTTTTTCAAAAATCAGAAAACAAAAGTGAAGAAATTTGTTTATTTCCTTTGCATGACGTTGTTATTTTGTTACATAATATTGGCGAATAAAAATGAACAAGATCTATTATTCGCCAAAAGGATATTGGAAGGAATAACGCAATTAAAAAGCTAAGCCAAGCAGCGGGGGTCAGTGAACAAACGCAAAGGAAAGGTTATCTAAAAAACGATTTGGCAAATTTTTTTACCAGCGCCCAAAAAAAATACAGAGACCACAACCCCTTTTTGAATATAACTCCAAAAGAACCCATCAAAAGGGTCTTCTATATTTACCCCATGAACGATTAGACGAAAAAGATTTTAAGTACGCCTTTGTCATTGACAAGCTTCAAAAATACAAAATACGAACCCTTAACACAAAAAGTGCTTCTCGTTGTGTCGCTATACAACGATTATCAACGAGGACCCTTAATTTTCCTCCCCATGATTTAAGTCCCTGATGAAAAGAATTTAAAGGTCAGTGAATCATTATTGTTAAAAAAGAGTTTCCATTAAAAAGGGCATTCCGGTGTTACAGTCACAGGGGTTGGTTGAAAACTTTAACAAACATTTTCTGAAAGCTTTTCTCCTACCAGTTCACAGGACTGATTTACAATTCTCGCAACACAGAAGGGTTTTAAAGGCTGCCCCATTTTCGCGCAATGAAAAATGAAAATTTAAAGGTCAAAAACCCTACAAGCAATCAAAAAAAAACAATAAAGTTGTTAAAGGGATTTTCATAAAGCAAACTTACCATTTGGTTTGAAAGTGCTTCCCTTTTATTCGCCGGGAGAAGCAGAAGGGGACACTCGCTCAGGCAACAGATCCAGTTTTGGAGGGTTGTCCTATGAGAAAAAAAAAAATTGTGAAAATAAATCCCCCCTGTGTATTTTTACGAGAAAACGACAAAACCAAAACGACCACCCCCCCCGAAGATCTTTTGTGAAGGAAGAACTGCAAAAAAACCCCAACACATTTTCCAGTCGCTTATTAATTTAGGCAAAAAAAATTTTGATTTTTTAAAAGGGAAGCTCAAAAAAAAAGAGTTTAAAAATTAATACGTCAAATCTGTTTATAATATTATTACAAAAAAATATTTAAAACATTGCCAATTTTATGCCAACAATCCTTACTAAACCCCAACCCAAATTTTCTGTTTTTTGATATGGAAAAAAAAAAATTTGAAATGATAAAAAAAATTTTAAAGCACATTTAGCAAAATGAATGAAATAAAAATGATTTGGCTATACTGGTAATGATATAGTTGGCTTCTGAAAACTTTTTGACCAAACAAAACTCCATGAAGACATAGATTTACTATTCTCCCCAAAGCCCGATTGCATTTGAAAACTCTGGATTAAAAAAAACACACTTTTGTGTTTGTTCTTTTTAAAACTTCTTTGTTACAAAATGTTGTGTTAATTCATGCAGATTAATCGAGTTTTTTTGTTGCATGATGAAAAGTCTTATTGCCAAACAAGTTCTTTTTAATTGTCAGGATATGCTTTCTGCCAAACTACGAGGGTATTCCCTTGCTTTTTTAACAACTTTTTTTTGGCTTAAAGACTGTAATTTTCGACCAAACCAACAAAACTCCCTTTATCACGCCCCCAAAATTCATCCTTCATCTACCCAAAACCTTTTTGTTAAAATCGAAAGGGGAAAGGGGAATCTTTAGGGGAATCAGTTGTCGGCCCTCCTGATGCCCTTTAGCTACTTCTAATTCCTGTCTTTATAGATATCTTCAGTAGGGTATCTTAAAAAAAGGTCGTTCTGTTAAAAATTTGGACTCGGGTAAAAGGGGCTTAAAGTAGTCATAAGAAATTCAACATCAAAGCTTTGACATCTAAAACAGAAAACCCCAAAAAAACAGGTTTTTCCTTTTTGCTTCTTTTTTTTCATCATTATTCCAAAAAAAGCTGATCAAAAAACTTCTAAAGTCTTGATAATTGGGTTTTTTGAAGTCAATTTAAATTTGCAACGTTTTCTCGGGTGCCCAACTAACATTTTTGGCTTTGGGGTTTTTTCCCATATTTTCCAAAAACAGCTGTTTTTCATCAATTGAAAAAGTCTTTTTTCGAAGCATCGCGGTTTTTAGTTCGAGATCATTTCTTCATGATGAGGGTTTCCAGAACTTTTTCTTGAAAAAAAACAATTATACTGAACACTGTCAATTTAAAACCCAAACTTAAATAAAATTGAAAAATCTGTAATGACAGACAAATTTTTTTGTCACGAAGATTGGGGCACAAGTTTAGGCGGTTTTTCTTGACCTTTTGGGGTTTCCCCGCTAAGGGTAGTCATTATGGTAATCATGAATTCATAGAAAATTCAAATCAATTCTAGAATGAGACCTCTTTTACGATCAGCTTCTAAACTCTAAAGCCTTTTTAAAAACTTTTAAATGCTTAGTCCTTTACATTTTAAATTTCGTAATAAAAGTGATTGCGCCATTGCCCAAACCTACAGTTTTTTTCATCAAAAAAATAAGATATTAGTCCTTTTACTTTGGGTCTAGCGTCCAAATATTGTTGTTTGCTTTACAGTAATGGGGCACCCATACTGATTTCCCCCCCGCAATCCCTTTTCAATCATCTGAAGAAATTTGGGAGGTTAACAATAAACAATTTGTACTCCCCGAAATTTTTAAAAAAGGCCCCTCATCCCCCGGCGCGAAATATAAGCGCAGGGTCCAGGCTGTAATTTTCATGCAGGTTTCCTATAATTTCAAAGACGTCCCCCAACAAACAGGGTTTCCCCATTAAATAGGAATTTATGATAGCCCCATCGTTTTACACTCTAACTTTCCCGCCACGCATCTTGACTGCTGGTAAACAAATCACTGTGTCCCTTTTTCCCCTAAGACTAAAAAAAAACGCGCCCTTTGGCGGAATGTATCTTCGTCAAACCTTTGCCAAGTTTATGTCTCATATAGGGTAAAAAAGCCCCTTTTTACAAAGTGGGGTCAAAAAAATTCTTCTGTTATTGGGGAGGACTTTAAAGGACAAGCCCGTGACCCAAGAAACCCATCGTGTTGCATAGAGTCGTAGAAAGACATGTTATTTAAAGTGAAACACATTACTTTTTTGATGACGTGCAAGCTGACACCCTGAAGTCGTGGGGTTTCTGCTTGCATTATAAGGGGAGAGTCGTAACCTCCAAGTTGGGAAAGAAAAATAGGAGTTCCTGTCTTTGGGTTTAAACTTTTGTTTTAAGATTGCATTTGTTATTTTGCT
>JAMYXO010007788.1:0-11677 GCA_033310375.1 Conus canariensis
GGCTAGTTGGAGCTGCTATGACATTTAATCGTCAATCTTCAGAGAAAATCATGCCTTGGCTTGTTGGAGCTGCTATGACATTTAATCGTCAATCTTCAGAGAAAATCATGTCTAGGCTTGTTGGAGCTGCTATGACATTTAATCGTCAATGTTCAGAGAAAATCATGCCTTGGCTAGTTGGAGCTGCTATGACATTTAATCGTCAATCTTCAGAGAAAATCATTCCTTGGCTTGTTTGAGCTGCTATGGATTTAATCGTCAATGTTCAGAGAAAATCAAGCCTTGGCTTGTTGAAGCTGCTATGACATTTAATCGTCAAATGTTCAGAGAAAATCATGACTTGGCTAGTTGGAGCTGCTATGACATTTAATCGTCAATCTTCAGAGAAAATCATGCCTTTGCTTGTTGGAGCTGCTATGACATTTAATCGTCCAATCTTCAGAGAAAATCATGTCTTGGCTTGTTGAAGCTGCTATGACATTTAATCGTCAATGTTCAGAGAACATCATGCCTTGGCTACTTGGAGCTGCTATGACATTTAATCGTCAATCTTCAGAGAAAATCATGCCTTGGCTGGTTGGAGCTGCTATGACATTTAATCGTCAATCTTCAGAAAAAATCATGCCTTGGCTAGTTGGAGCTGCTATGACATTTAATCGTCAATGTTCAGAGAAAATCATGCCTTGGCTTGTTGGAGCTGCTATGACATTTAATCGTCAAACTTCAGAGAAAATCATGCCTTGGCTGGTTGGAGCTGCTATGACATTTAATCGTCAATCTTCAGAGAAAAATCATGCCTTGGCTGGTTGGAGCTGCTATGACATTTAATCGTCAATCTTCACAGAAAATCATGCCTTGGCTTGTTGGAGCTGCTATGACATTTAATCGTCCATCTTCAGAGAAAATCATGCCTTGGCTTGTTGGAGCTGCTATCACATTTAATCGTCAATGTTCAGAGAAAATCATGCCTTGGCTTGTTGGAGCTGCTATGACATTTAATCGTCAATCTTCAGAGAAAAATCATGCCTTGGCTTGTTGGAGCTGCTATGACATTTAATCGTCAATCTTCAGATAAAATCATGCCTTGGCTAGTTGGAGCTGCTATGACATTTAATCGTCAATCTTCAGAGAAAAATCATGCCTTGGCTTATTGGAGCTGCTATGACATTTAATCGTCCATCTTCAGAGAAAATCATGCCTTGGCTGGTTGGAGCTGCTATGACATTTAATCGTCAATCTTCAGAGAAAATCATGCCTTGGCTGGTTGGAGCTGCTATGACATTTAATCGTCAATCTTCAGAGAAAATCATGCCTTGGCTAGTTGAAGCTATGACATTTAATCGTCAATGTTCAGAGAAAATCATGCCTTGGCTAGTTGGAGCTGCTATGACATTTAATCGTCAATCTTCAGAGAAAATCATGCCTTGGCTTGTTTGAGCTGCTATGACATTTAATCGTCAATCTTCAGAGAAAAATCATGCCTTGGCTGGTTGGAGCTATGACATTTAATCGTCAATCTTCAGAGAAAATTCATGCCTTGGCTGGTTGGAGCTGCTATGACATTTAATCGTCAATCTTCAGAGAAAAATCATGCCTTTGCTTGTTGGAGCTGCTATGACATTTAATCTCCATCTTCAGAGAAAAATCATGCCTTGGCTTGTTGGAGCTGCTATGACATTTAATCGTCCATCTTCAGAGAAAAATCATGCCTTGGCTACTTGGAGCTGCTATGACATTTAATCGTCAATCTTCAGAGAAAAATCATGCCTTGGCTGGTTGGAGCTGCTATGACATTTAATCGTCAATCTTCAGAGAAAATCATGGCTTGGCTACTTGGAGCTGCTATGACATTTAATCGTCAATCTTCAGAGAACAATCATGCCATGGCTTGTTGGAGCTGCTATGACATTTAATCGTCAATCTTCAGAGAAAATCATGCCTTGGCTAGTTGGAGCTGCTATGACATTTAATCGTCAATCTTCAGAGAAAAATCATGCCTTGGCTTATTGGAGCTGCTATGACATTTAATCGTCCATCTTCAGAGAAAATCATGCCTTGGCTGGTTGGAGCTGCTATGACATTTAATCGTCAATCTTCAGAGAAAATCATGCCTTGGCTGGTTGGAGCTGCTATGACATTTAATCTTCAATCTTCAGAGAAAATCATGCCTTGGCTAGTTGGAGCTATGACATTTAATCGTCAATCTTCAGAGAAAATCATGCCTTGGCTAGTTGGAGCTGCTATGACATTTAATCGTCAATCTTCAGAGAAAATCATGCCTTGGCTTGTTTGAGCTGCTATGACATTTAATCGTCAATCTTCAGAGAAAAATCATGCCTTGGCTGGTTGGAGCTATGACATTTAATCGTCAATGTTCAGAGAAAAATCATGCCTTGGCTGGTTGGAGCTGCTATGACATTTAATCGTCAATCTTCAGAGAAAAATTATGCCTTGGCTTGTTGGAGCTGCTATGACATTTAATCTCCATCTTCAGAGAAAAATCATGCCTTGGCTTGTTGGAGCTGCTATGACATTTAATCGTCCATCTTCAGAGAAAAATCATGCCTTGGCTACTTGGAGCTGCTATGACATTTAATCGTCAATCTTCAGAGAAAAATCATGCCTTGGCTAGTTGTAGCTGCTATCACATTTAATCGTCAATCTTCAGAGAAAATCATGCCTTGGCTACTTGGAGCTGCTATGACATTTAATCGTCAATCTTCAGAGAAAAATCATGCCTTGGCTTGTTGGAGCTGCTATGACATTTAATCGTCAATCTTCAGAGAAAAATTTTGCCTTGGCTTGTTGGAGCTGCCATGACATTTAATCGTCAATCTTCAGAGAAAAATCATGCCTTGGCTGGTTGGAGCTGCTATGACATTTAATCGTCAATGTTCAGAGAAAAATCATTCCTTGGCTTGTTGGAGCTGCTATGACATTTAATCGTCAATCTTCAGAGAAAATCATGCCTTGGCTGGTTGGAGCTATGACATTTAATCGTCAATCTTCAGAGAAAATCATGCCTTGGCTTGTTGGAGCTGCTATGACATTTAATCGTCAATCTTCAGAGAAAATCATGCCTTGGCTTGTTGAAGCTGCTATGACATTTAATCGTCAATGTTCAGAGAAAATCATGCCTTGGCTGGTTGGAGCTGCTATGACATTTAATCGTCAATCTTCAGAGAAAATCATGCCTTGGCTGGTTGGAGCTGCTATGACATTTAATCGTCAATCTTCAGAGAAAAATCATGCCTTGGCTGGTTGGAGCTGCTATGACATTTAATCGTCAATCTTCAGAGAAAAATCATGCCTTGGCTTGTTGGAGCTGCTATGACATTTAATCGTCAATCTTCAGAGAAAATCATGCCTTGGCTGGTTGGAGCTGCTATGTATCAAACTAATGTAGAATTTCGATTCTGCATCTGTAGCTCCCGTGTTTTGTTTAACGCGTGGTGTTTTGTCTTGTCACTCGTTTATCCGAGTTTCTCTTGGCGGTTCGCTAACATTTATTTAAGATTAGCTTCCGGTTTTTGTTTACTTGTTATTCCTATATACATTTGATGTACACATTTTAACATCAATCACGCACACACATTTTTCACTGTAGTATACTAAACATCGTGGTACCTTTTTTTTGTGACAGTTCAGTTGAATTTCTGATTCAGTTTCTTTCGTTACGAATTCCACGTCGTCTTCAATACAAACAGGATTTTTTTTTCAGGCCTGGAGGTCTTAAAGGAATTGTGTCCAGCCGTTATTTTCCACCCATGCACCACAAATAACATCCTCTGATTGGTGGCTGAAAAGATCAGGGTTTTCACTGATTGGTAGCTGAAAAGATCGGGGTTTTCACCGATTGGTAGCTGAAAAGATCGGGGTTTTCACTGATTGGTAGCTGAAAAGATCGGGGTTTTCACCGATTGGTAGCTGAAAAGATCGGGCTTTTCACCGATTGGTAGCTGAAAAGATCGGGCTTTTCACTGATTGGTAGCTGAAAAGATCGGGGTTTTCACCGATTGGTAGCTGAAAAGATCGGGGTTTTCACTGATTGGTAGCTGAAAAGATCGGGGTTTTCACTGATTGGTAGCTGAAAAGATCGGGGTTTTCACTCTCGCTGACCCACCGAACAGATTGATTATGCGAGGAGGACCGCAGAAACTAGAATCTGCCTGGTCGACGCCGTGGCCATTGCTGTCCTGTTAACAGACCCGACCGCTGCGCACAAAGGCCGGTCAGTCTGAGCCCCTGGGGGGATCCGGTGCCAGCATCCAAATACCTAAATCAGCCCCAAACCGCACCATGACAGTCCTAACGCCAGACGGGTGTGCAGACAGGAGAGAGGTTGGGCGGGATAAGATATGCGCGGGTGGGTATTTGGGATGGGGTGGTGGTGGTGGTGGTGGTGGTGATGGCAGGGAGAGGGTTGAGGCTCGATGAAGAAACAATGATATCCGGAGGAGGGAGGGGGGGGGGAGGAGGGGGGGGGTGGTCCGGAAGACATGCAGACAGAGAGAGAAGGGGAAAGAGGTAGAAAGATCGGGGAGAGGGGCAGGGGAGGGAGAAGGAGAGAGGGGGGAGGGGGGGAGGGAGGGAAGTAAAACTGACAGAGAGAGAGGGAGAGTGAGAGAGACAGACAGACAGGCAGACAGACAGACGTCTAGACAGACAGACAGACAGATGACAGATAGGCGGAGGTGTCCTGGCTGGGTGAGGGTGAGCGGATAGAGATCAACGGACAAGCAGAGAGAGAGAGAGAGAGAGAGAGAGAGAGAGAGAGAGAGAGAGAGAGAGGCCTCTCATTTGTTGTCAGTTCCCCGTGCCGATCTAATCTGATTTTCGTCCACTATATTTTCGACACAGCAATGTCTAAAACCCCCAACCGTAAAATAAGTTTTGTTCAATCAGCCGGACAATCATTTTCCCCATAACACATTCCTGTATAACTTGGTCTATCCTCTCCAGTCCCTCCTCCCACTCTCCTCCCCCCGCCCCCCCCCCCCCCCCCCCACACACACACACTATTGTGGGGTGGAATGGACCAGGATGGAGTGTAAGGGACCAGGATGGAGTGTAAGGGACCACGATGGAACGTAAGGGACCAGGATGGAGTGTAAGGGACTAGGATGGAGTGTAAGGGACCAGGATGGAGTGTAAGGGACTAGGATGGAGTGTAAGGGACCAGGATGAAGTGTAAGGGACCAGTATGAAGTGTAAGGGACCAGTATGAAGTGTAAGGGACCAGGATGGAGTGTAAGGGACCAGGATGGAGTGTAAAGGACTAGGATGGAGTGTAAGGGACCAGGATGGAGTGTAAGGGACCAGGATGGAGTGTAAGGGACCAGGATGGAGTGTAAAGGACTAGGATGGAGTGTAAGGGACTACTGTGGGTGGAATGGACCAGGATGGAACGTAAGGGACCAGGATGGAGTGTAAGGGACCAGGATGGAGTGTAAGGGACTAGGATGGAGTGTAAGGGACCAGGATGGAACGTAAGGGACCAGGATGGAGTGTAAGGGACCAGGATGGAGTGTAAGGGACCAGGATGGAGTGTAAGGGACCAGGATGGAGTGTAAGGGACCAGGATGGAACGTAAGGGACCAGGATGGAGTGTAAGGGACCAGGATGGAACGTAAGGGACCAGGATGGAGTGTAAGGCACCAGGATGGAGTGTAAGGGACCAGGATGGAGTGTAAGGGACCAGGATGGGGTGTAAGGGACCAGGATGGAGTGTAAGGGACCAGGATGAAGTGTAAGGGACCAGGATGGAGTGTAAGGGACCAGGATGGAGTGTAAGGGACCAGGATGGAGTGTAAGGGACCAGGATGGAACGTAAGGGACCAGGATGGAGTGTAAGGGACCAGGATGGAACGTAAGGGACCAGGATGGAGTGTAAGGCACCAGGATGGAGTGTAAGGGACCAGGATGGAACGTAAGGGACCAGGATGGAGTGTAAGGGACCAGGATGGAGTGTAAGGGACCAGGATGGAGTGTAAGGGACTAGGATGGAGTGTAAGGGACTAGGATGGAGTGTAAGGGACCAGGATGGAGTGTAAGGGACTAGGATGGAGTGTAAGGGACTAGGATGGAGTGTAAGGGACCAGGATGGAGTGTAAGGGACTAGGATGGAGTGTAAGGGACTAGGATGGAGTGTAAGGGACTAGGATGGAGTGTAAGGGACTACTGTGGGTGGAATGGACCAGGATGGAGTGTAAGGGACCAGGATGGAGTGTAAGGGACTAGGATGGAGTGTAAGGGACTAGGATGGAGTGTAAGGGACTAGGATGGAGTGTAAGGGACTACTGTGGGTGGAATGGACCAGGATGGAGTGTAAGGGACCAGGATGGAGTGTAAGGGACTAGGATGGAGTGTAAGGGACTAGGATGGAGTGTAAGGGACTAGGATGGAGTGTAAGGGACTACTGTGGGTGGAATGGACCAGGATGGAGTGTAAGGGACCAGAGAGAACTAGTAAACAGGCATTCTGGCTCACCCACCTCCGCCAGCTCCAACCGGCTGAAGCCGGTTTCGCTGTTGCTCCGCCGGCTTACCCAGAATGCCTGTTTACTAGTTCTCTAATAGTAAACACTTTACAAACATACATAATGTGTAGGATTATCTGTTTTTAACACTAATTTAGAAAACTTTTGAGACTTAAGTTTTTGCTTAATCCTTCGTTTTTCTTGATCGTCTTCAATAACATCATTTTCACGCATACATTCATCAAATGCGTCTCTGTCTTTCATGTGAAATAAAACTACAGTCTTTAATTGCTCTCTAAAGTCTTTTAAAACTGAGTTATATTTCTGACATAAAATCCACACACTTATCCTAGCATGTCTTCCACTGAAAGCCAGTTTCGACAAAGATTTTCTCTTTTTAACTATGTCTCTTTCTGCCGAACAGTCATCTATAATAAATAGTGTCTGCGTTCCTTCAAACTGTCTATAAAAGTGTTCTAAACACTCACTCAGTTTATTGCTGGGATCAATCAAATAGATTTCATCATCCGTCCATATAAACCTTCTGTCGTGATATGCTTTGTTCCATTTGAGTGTTGGACAGAAAATTACAATATGATCAAAATTATAACTATAAACTGTTTGTAATAGGTCGAGGACAAATATTGTTTTTCCACAACCAGTCTGTCCACAAATCAATGAACAATGAGGGGTTTTTGTCATAAAGTTTAACATCGGCATTGACGCCAAAGTTGTCTGCTCCATAGTTTTAAAACAGAATTTAATCTAATCCAGTTATTGTTTTTATCATACTCTCTGTCAAAACTTGTTCAGTATAATAAAAACCTATAAGGCCCAAATGTGTAAGATTAATCCAGTTCAGTTCTGTAAGATCGTTTCTATTTAGACTAATATCAATTTTGTTGCTTGTTGTTATGACCTTAATATCCTCGCCATTGTAAAGAACAACGACAGTAACTTTAAGTTTGTCAACGTCTAAGTTTTGCCAGCTAATAAGAATTCCTTTCATAAGATTGTCACTGACGCCCAGAGCTCCATTTCTCGCCTCATCTTTTAAGACAGAAATTTTAAATATCATTGTGAACGTGTCTCCTAATTTTGTGCGTGGAATGAACTGTAATTTTGTAGAAGCTTTCTTTAAAACCGATTCTCTTCTGTGGAGGATGTACTGTTTGTCCCCAAACGGCTTTATTTCGATCTCTTTCCGACTGTTGTCCTCTGGCATAAGACTTACATGTAAAGGGCCAGAGTTCAATGCTTTTCTGAAACTTTTTTGACGGTCAAAAAATGTAAATGGGCTTAAGAATTCAAATTTTATGTCCCATTTTAAATATGGTTCTAAGTGCCATTTGTTGTCAGTTTTTCGAACTATTTTATATTCATACTGACCCGCATTATTTGCTTCTAGATTGCGTAGTTGTTCTAGTTTAGGAAACTTTTTGTTGTCGCCAACCTCTTTGCGCTTATAATAACCATCTTTACTGTACTCAAAACCATACAAAGTGCCTATCTCACCGTTTTGTTCAAAGTCCTCAACGTCTGCAAGGTCTTTTAATTCTAAAGTTACACACCTCTCAGGCGCTAATGTAACTCCCGATTCTTCTGGTCCACGTGACATTTTTTAAAACAACGTATTATTTTATTTCTAAAACAATGTGCAGGTTATCACATTTTACGACTTTCCCTGTTTTATCTGTGATCTTTATATTAAATGATCTGACCCTCCCACAAGCTAATCTTTTAAACTGTAAATTAGGGAATTGTATAATTTCATAATCGCAATATGCAGCTTTCCCTGATGGAAGAGCTCTTAAAACAGTTGAGGGCCTTCCATCATATAAGTTTTCATCAGTGCTCAGCTCGTCCAAATGAACATAGAGTAATGAATGTAATGCAAGATCGAGCGGATATTCTCCCTCATAAGTAGTTTTGTCTGATGTAACTCTAAAACTATGAAAGTCTTGATTGTTAGTTGTAAAGCCTAACATTTTAGCTAGCTCTCCATCAAAATAGTAACCTACTTCTTCTTTTTCAGGTTTGAATGCTAACATTATTTTCAAATTTGCATTGTTAAGTTTGAGAGTAATGTCGAAGTTACTCATTGCTTCTTTCAGCGAGCAAAACCCGTAATAACCATCAGGTATGGTTAACTGGCTAACTAAGTTTCCTCTTTTGTCAAATTTTTTAATCTTATTATTCTCCTTGGATTCAGTTATATTAAACCATACGACTTTGTAAAAAATTTCATGGAGTGCAACCCTTTGGGTTCCGCATTCATTATCAATAGCATATTCTAAAAACGAAGGACTGTCTTGTGTTGTTATTGTTACAAACATTTTTTAAAACAAATTTAAAAATGAGTGCATTCAAATATACTAATGCAAAATATTCTGTTGGGCCGCACTACAGTCCTAAAGATATAACAACTGATACCCTCGACATTTCTGTGACTCAGACTGACGCCTTTCAAGTAAAGGTTAGTACTCCATTGAACAGATATCTTAACCCTCCTATTAAAAAAGACTACATCGCGAAAGTGTGGTTCAGTCATCCGATGCAGTTTTATCAGAACCAGTTAAACTTTGCTGTGTTTTGTGCATCAACTGGGTGTGGAGTGTCGTATGCTGATCATTTAAATCATCCTGATCCTTTGGTGAGGTCAGTGTATAGATTTCATTTTTATTACACCTTCAGACGTATTTTGTCTGAACTGCAAGCGCCATTACCAAATGACAAAACGTTTAATCCATTCAGCAACAGAATAGATTACAAGGCTTTTGAAAGGATCTGTAACGAATTTGATATTGACCCAAAGACAGACTTTAGACAAAAGTTGGATCTTAATCATGGTTTAGGCACCCTTTATTTTTGGGGCGTGCACAGAAAGTATAACTATGATTACAATCCTCCTTACACATCTTTCTCTTCAGGCACAACTGTTCACCTCGGGTCCATAGAGCAAGAGCATAAAACAGCATGGACAACATTTATTTTGGATACTTCTAAGGGCCTAACTAGAGCGGGAATAGAACGAATAAACGACTCTATTCGTACTTATGTTTGGTGTTTGCTAGGTTCGCAAGCACAGGCAAGATCTAACATAACTGATCCTTCTACTGGCTTTGATGCACAAAAACAGTATTTAGCAAATTTAGAGGACGCCATTAATTCTGCAATTGATTTGCCTTCAAGTATTAAAAGGTACCAAAATGTTTTACAATTTGCAAGATCGAAAGTAGACTTTGCTGTCGGCACTGGTTTATACATGCTGCCTTCTGACCTCAGACTTCAGATAGGAACAATAATAAACTATAATAATGAAATCCTTGTGGCTGGCAATGAAGAGAAGGTCGGAAAAAACGACATAAATTCTGGGCCAGTAATATTACAAACAATAAAAAAACAAGCCGACCCCCCCAAGAATAAGTCATCCAATCCCCAAGGCCCAAAGCCAAAGGCCATTGAAGACGCGCGTGATGACCATGAATATGAAAAGACGGCACTTGTTATTGGATTAACTGCCCTAGGATTACTTGGTCTTTATCTTACTAAAAATTAACCCAACTATTAAGACAACTAATGCCCATAAGTGCTCAGCCATAAAGCCAACTACTTTACTTGCGGCAGACAAAAGCCAGCTAACGATCCCCCTATTATACCAGGCAAAGAATCTATTGCCTTACTGGCTAATTTTTTTAGTAAGTTTGCAAGGTGATCGAGTTGTTTTTTTACCCATGATTTATCTGACGACGGAGTTGGCGGGCCTGGTGGCACTACCCCCCACCACCGCCGCCTGTAATAGCCAACACCAGTGTACTTATTGCAAATCCTAAGGCTGTTATAACACTTGCTAATGTGACACCTTGCTCTCTAAACAGTGTTCTTATTCGTTCTGCTAGCGTCGTGTCTTCATATAAATTCTTTGGATAGTTTCTCTTATTCTGCTCACTTGAGTTCGTAATTGTTCTCGGTTAGTAGACAACACTTCTAGTCTTGCTGATCTCTCTTGTTCAAGATCTTTTTAGTCTTTGTGTTATTCTTTCTTTAGCACCAGGTCCTAAGTTGTGGTCATCAGCCTCAACTAGTTTTTCTTTTTCTCTTTTTATATGCTCATCTAGTTCACCCAGTTTTGCTAAATTGTTTGTTAATTCGCCTCTGATGCTTCTCAAAGCATGATTAAGGGCCGTTATTTCTCTCATAGGTAGCGGCGGATCGTGCATAGTTTTTAATGCTGTTTCTTCTGAAAAACTAGTTTCTGCTTCTATTGCTTGTATTAGTTTGTCTGTTGATTGATTTAAAACTTCAAGTGGCATGTTTTGTATTTGGTTATCTGGTGGGATTTCTTGTTGTGTGTTTTGAAGTTTAGCAACTGCTTCCCTATCTAATTTTTGTTTAGGAATGCCAAGGCGTTTTTTGTTCGTTCACACTGAGTCTTTGTCTAATTGTACCCATGCTTACAAACGTTGATGAGTTTCGTTTAGTTGTAAGCTGAACAAGTTGTCCTTGGTCGTTTTTCACATACAAATGGTCATCTTTTACTTCAAAATCATTAGGGTCTAAATATTCAGGAGGTTCTTGGCCTAAACTTTGATAAAGTGCTCCGACCTTACTTTCTGTTAATTCACGCCGCAATGAGGGCAATGAATGTGTCAAAGGAGTCATTTCACTCATGTCGTTTCCAGGGTCAGGAACATCATAATCTTCTTCAATGCCTGCCATGTTTTTAAATAATTAACTTTTTATTTTGTTTTATAAAAAAAATGTCACAAGCATATGGCTCGATTCTTGACCCGCATAGAAGACTGAAAGAGCCCTTTGGCGTGAAGGGAAATAAACAGAATATTATTGTTCCAAATAATCCATCTACTATTGATTCAGATCAAATTCTTACTGTTAAATTTCCAGACCTAGGAGCAGATGAAGTGATTGTGCCGGGATCTGCACGACTTACTTTCAAAATAGAACTTGATTCAGCAACAGACGCAAACAGGACAGTAGTCCAGAATCTGGGACGGGCAATCGTTAAGAAAATTTCTATAAAACTTGAGGGGCAAGAAATATTTTCTTTACACAATGCAGACATATTTCTAATCTATTGTGATCTATGGCTAACCGCGAATGAAAGGGCTGACCTCGCGTTTCAAGGAATCGAAAGTGATGAAGCACTAAAACACAGAATAGACGCCGAAGATGCTAAAG
>JAMYXO010007789.1:0-11675 GCA_033310375.1 Conus canariensis
ACGTTTGGATGCGTGGTTTGGTTTTTGAGAATTGTGTGTTTATTTTGAAGTGTACTATAAATGTGGGGTAGGTAATCGTGCATTTTAAATTATGTTATATGTAAATGTGGTGGGCTATTGTAAAGCTTATGAATTGCTTTACTCAAGTTCAAATCTCAAGAAATGACTCTCGCGCGCCGTTGTGGTCATTGAACATTGAGTGGTGGGATGGTGATATAAATTGTATTCCTTTCTTCCACATGTTAATTCGATGGTCATTTCTTGCTGCCTCGTGTGAGAGGTCCTTTAGCGAACATTCCTCATTTGTATTTGCTTTACCGTTTTACGCCTCAGGTCTGTGTGAGCTGGTGTACTATGTATTTCTGAAAACACCACGCCACCTCGCCCGTCATGCATGTGGCTGTTAGGATTTGGATTTAGCAAGCATATTTCATACCATATCATGATGCGGGGTTTCAGTTGCCCCTTTGTTGTTCCTTCCTTTTTTTCCTCCCTCCCGCTGCGCTTCACCCGGGTGCGTCCTGAGGCCGCAGCAGTGTGTGCGGAGAACACGGTCTTCACCGGATTGGTCCTACCCCCGTCAGGGTCTTTGACGACCACCTCCTCGTCCGACGGGATGTGTTCTACTCTGTGCTTGCAGACTTCATGCAGACCTTGTGACAGCTAAGCAAGTGTGGTTAATCTCTGTGTCGTGCTATTGGGGAAGTGAGTGTGGGTGACTGTGCTGAGGGTAGTCGGCAATGAAGACTAGTCAGGAACAGGCCCGTTTTGGTCACACGATTGGACATGATACTCCCAGTGAACGTTGGGGAGGGTAAGGGTGGGGGGAACTACGGGAAGGAACAAAACGAATGTAGTGTGTTGAATGGTGAAATGCTTATTTGTGACTATGGTGTATGTTGTGTGTGTTGAAATGCTTAATTTGTGACTATGTGTATGTCGGTATGAATAATTACTGTGTTGTACTGTAATCTTTCTCCTGGGTTGAATCTCTTGCGGAGCATGTGAGGGGCAGTCATTTCCCTTCACCTCCCTTTTAGGACCGATCCTGTAGGGCCGACTTCAGGGGCCGGTCGTGACACTCTCCCTGAACATAGCCCTGATTAGTCACTCTCCTGAAACACAGCCCAGACTACGCTGTCACTGAACATTAGTCGCGAAGTCACTCTCCCTGAACTAGCCCTGAAAATCACTTCTCCCTGAACACAACCGCCCCCACAGACTCATCTCTCCTGATAAACATAGCCCCCGTAAATCTCTCTCCCTGAAACCTAGCCCTTGATAAATCACTGTCCCTGAAACACCAACCCATATTCACTTTCCTGACATAGGCCCCGAAATGTTACTCTCCTGAACAATATCCCCGAAAGTCTCAACTTTCCCTGAACATTAGCCTCCGGCGTCAGTCTCCCTGAAACTTATGTCCCAGATGTCACTCTCTCTGAAACACAGCCCTGACTCACAACAGCCATAGAATCTCTCTCGCTGAACAAGCCCCAGCGTCACATT
Organism: Conus canariensis; assembly: GCA_033310375.1. Classification (NCBI taxonomy): domain Eukaryota; kingdom Metazoa; phylum Mollusca; class Gastropoda; order Neogastropoda; family Conidae; genus Conus; species Conus canariensis. Next base: position 1,510 of record JAMYXO010007789.1, read on the forward strand.
CCTGATACACTGCTCACAGAGTCACACTACCTGAACTCATAGGCATGAAAGTACTCACTCTGTTAACACAGCCCAGACTCACTTTCCTGAACATAGCCCCGAAATACGCCTCTCCTGAACATTGCCCCCAAAGTCAATCTCTCGGAACATTGCCCAATGGAGTCACTGTTGCCTGTACATTGTCCACCAAAAGTCACTCACTCTTTACACAACCCCAGAAATCACTTTCCCCTGAACAGCCCGGCGTCACTCTCCATGAACAATGTCCCTAAAAGTCACTCTCTCTGAACACAGCACCAGACTCGATCACAAGTTTCACATGTTGTTTGTTTGTCTAGGACGGGAAAATTATTGTGTGGTGACAACATTGCAGTTTATCAAATCATAAAAATGCTATGTAATGAATGATAATGAAGATGGGCGCATACAATGATCTGAATAATAAAAGAGAAAGATTTTCCTCTTTGCACACCTTCCCAACCCCTTCACATTTACGCAGTCGGAAATGGTCCCGTTTTTTAAATACTACCGATTCTCTCAACATAGTTCAAAGTTTGATATCTAATGAGCTAGAAAGATCATCAGATATAAATAAATAATCAAATTAATAATCTTAAATTTTAATATCATAATACAATAAAAGAACATCTTAGTGATCGAGCTCAAGTTAAAACTAACGTCAACACTTATATTTCTCCTAATTCTACTTAAAATTTGTCAAACGCATCTTGTTATTTATAAACTATTAAATGACATAAGATCAAACGGACTGATTCTCCATAATATACCCCACAGTTTTTTCTTTTTTCAGTTTCCCCAAAACCCCCCTTTTTTTTCCACAAGTATCCCCCCTGAATAAAACGAAAAGATTTTTGGGTTTGCCCCGTTCCCCCTTTTTTTCTTTTGGGCCCCCCCCATTGAAAAAAAAAAAAAAAACCCAGCGAAAAACGGGTCCCCCAAAAATAAAAAATTATGGGAAAAAAAGGTCTTTTTCGTTTTTAATTTTAAAAATAAGGCGATTGAAATTTAAAAAAAAAAAGAAATTAAAAAAAAAAAAAAAAAATTTTTTTAAAAAATCACTATTGTTAAAAAAAAAAATTTTTCAAAAAATGGGCCGACCTTTTTTAAAACTTTTTTTTTTGCTGGATTAAAAAGGAAATCGGGGGGAAACTTTAAAAAACCCCTTTTAATTCTTTTAAAGGTTTTTTTTAAGTTTCTTAAAATTTTTCTTCCCTTTTTTAATTTTGGTTCTCATTTTTTTTTTTAGAAAACCCTTCCCTTTTTTATCTTCCCCCAAGCGGGGAAAAAGGGGACCAAATTTTTGGCTTTCTTTTTTTACAAATTTTTAAATCTAAAAAGGGTTTTATTAAAACCCCCTCTTAAAAAAAAATTTTTTTTTTTCCAAAATTTTTTGATCCAAATTTTATTGTGAAATTTAAGAGTTTTAGGATAAGATTGGTTTTCCCAACCCCTTTCCCCAATTTTTTTTTCTTCCCAAACTTTAAATTTTAAAAAAAAAAAAAATTAACTTTGCATCTGCTTAAGCACAAAAAATTAGGGGGAAAAAAACCCTTTCAAGGAAATTTTTTTTTAAACAAATAAAATGAAAAATTTTTACTTTTCCCCGCTTTTTTTTGTAATTGTTAGATCTTAGAAAGTATAGAGTTCGATTGAGAATATACATCAAAATAAGATCTCGAATATAAAAAAAAATAAAGAAAAAATAAAAAAAAAAAAAAACTGTTAATGTTGAAAATCAGCTATGTAATTGTTAAGCCATAGAATAGCAATAATAAGTTTTTCAGCAGTTAACAGTTAATGTTGGAACTTCGATTTTTTGCCTTTTGTAGTTAGTATGACTTTTCCTTTTTACGCTGGTATTACAAAGTGAACATGCTGGGTGTGGAGGTGTGTGATATCTTCTTGGAAGGAAATATCCATTCTGTATATATCTTTAAATGGTTTTTGGATAAGTGTTCTGTATGTGATAATTGGAAACTTCCAGTTTTCTTAGTAAATGTGTTGGGCCTTTCTCATTTTTCTTGTCAGTATAATTAATATCAAACTGCCACGCTTTTCTTTAGTCTTTTCTCCCCAAGCAGGACAGCAGGATAACCTGCCGGTGGTTTTCTATCTCCTTTTCTTATTCGAGGACAAGGGGTGGATGCTTGATTTGTGTCAATATTGCTTGGATTTTATAGCAGAACTTTTGAGTAGATCTGATACGTAAGTGTCAAATGGTTTCAATGATGATAATCTGCTTTAGCTCGTTAGAGAGGAAAAGAATTTAATAGAATTTTCAGATGTTAATTTTCCAGATTTCTACAGATGCAAGTTGTTACTTGTCGAACTTCTAAGATCGTCTTTAGCGCATGCAAGACTTCGGCTATTCGTCCAAGGCCATTTCTCCAATTTCTTTTTTCGTTCCAAGCGTTGATGCGTGTAAAGGCACACAAAGAGAAGCCTTAACTCTTGCAGTCATATGCTTTGAAGTTTCACATAATAAATAGTTAGGGGCACTAAAAAATTACCTCTTGTCCATAGGACAATTTTTGTCTACTTCAGCGACCGTAGAGAGATGTTTCGCAAAACTTTGTAATCTTGTCCCCGGCTTGTTTGCTTATAATCTTTTAATTAGATTTAAACATTTCCTTGCTTAGAAACGATGTAGTTGATATGAGCGTTCCAGGACAAACTTTGGAGTAGATAGATACCTAGAAATTTCACGATATCTTTATACAGAAAAGTCGTGTTTTCTCTTTAGATAATGTCAGACCAATTTTCGTCCATATAAGTAAATATTTGATGGCTCTCTTGGATTGATCTTTCTTGATGTAGTTCAGTTTCCGTTTTTGATGTTTTTCTTTTCATTTGTAACATGCATCCAGGATGCATAGGATCATCAGCATTATTGTACTTTATAACAACATTCTTTGATAATGAGCGAGGGCAAATACGTACATTAAGATGTTAAATATCATAGGGGCGATAACAGACCTTGTGGCAATCCCATATGTTATGATCTAGAATCGGAGTATGAATTCCCTACTCGAACACGTATGTTTCTTTATTCAAAAAGCGTTTTTTTAATGTTGTGATTATAAATGGTCCCCAAATCCCGATTTGTTTCAATTTATAAAGGAGGGAGCTTGGCATGCCAGACTCTGGTCATAGGCTTTCTTGATATCGAAAAAAGGTCGCTAGAAAACATTTTTCTTCATGCAAATTGTTGTTTTACATTTGTTGTGAGTTTTATATAAATTGTCCAATAGCAGACCTGCCATTTTGGGAAGCCTGTTGACTTATGGAATAACTTTATTTTTTTGACAATAACGCGTCAATCTTTCAAAAATATTCTCTCTAATTGTTTACAGGTATGGTGGGTTAATGCTATTGGTCTGTAACTATGCTTATCTGTTAGAGGTTTGCTGCTTTAAAATGGTACAATGATAGGACATGGTTTCCATTGTTCTTGGCATTACGCCCTCTAACCAACATTTTTGAAACAATTTTGCAGTAATAAGACAAAATGTTCAGGCAGGTGTTTAAGCATATAATTGGAAACTTTATCTAGTCCCACAGAAGTTTACTATTCGGAAGAGATAGAATTGCATCTTTCACTTCATCAAGAGTAACACGCGCTGCATCGGATAAATATGACTAGTATCATCATGGTATCTATATAATCGGTCTTTTTGTTCTTCTTTGTTCTGGAAGTTTGATCTTTAAAGGGAAAGACCTTCCATAAACGCAGTTGATTCGGAAAAATATATCGGCGAACGGATTTGTTTTTCCTGAATTAGATGGACATGCTTTGTTTCTTCAGCCTTTACAGGACTAAGATGGCAAGTTTAAACCCATTTTCTTTTCTGAAACTTTTTCCAAACTTTTTGTTAAATCTGTATGATTCGAATTCTCATTAGAGCAGAAAGTGGTTAACTCTTTCGATTCAAAATTTTTCCCTAGTTCATTTCCCTGGCAATACAAATAATTTTTTTAAATAGTTTTCTTTTGCCCCCAATCACAAAATTCTTTGAAAAAAAAAAAAAAAATTCAAAAAAATGCTGACCTTTTCAGAAAAGGGGAAGAAATTTTTTGGGAAGATCACAATTCCTTCCCCTTTTGGCTGTCAAACAATATTTCTACGCTGAACGACTTGAAGGTTCATTTTGCGCCCAGTATTTAAAGAAGAAAATTTGACTGATTGCTTTTCTTCGTTTCGAATTGCCCCAAATGTTGGTTAATCTTGCCTGAAGAAGAAGGCAAAAAAATCTCGAAACGCGTCGTGTTTTGTTTTGTCTTTTTTGCCCCTCCCTTTTTTTCATCTTGCCCAAACGTACAAAACAGTTCTTTCTCTTAGTTTTGTCAGTTTCCCCCCATCATCTCACTTCAATTATTTTTTCCTCCTTTTTTGGGGCCTCTGTCAGCAAAAGCAAAAACACACGGGGTTCATTTAACCACAGTAAAAAAGGGGGTAAAATTATGGCCCAGCGACAATGCCCTAATGCTTGGATTGATCAAACGGAATGCATGATCTCGGAAATTCAACAATTGAAAACATTTTCCCATCAAAAAAAAAATGTTGAAAATTTCAAACAGGAGAAGCATTTTTTTTTTTTTTTCCATTCATAACTTAAAAATTCCTTCCATTGCTGTATAAATAGTGTTTCTAAAAGGAACAAAATTAAAAGGGGAAGAGAATATAGATTCTTCCCAGTCCCTTTTTTTTTTCCTAAATTTTTTGGTTCTTTTTTGCTTTTTAACATCAGGGCAGCTTCAAATCACACTGTGGATGAAGCCCCCGAAATAGGGTTGGCCAAAAAAGGGGAAATAACTCAAAAGAATTATATGTCGTTTCCAACTACTGACAGCCAAATATACCAGCTACGTAGCATGCATGCACACACCCACAACCCACGCACCACGCACCACGCACCACGCAACGCACGCACGCCCACCCCCCACACACACAACACACACCTGTTTTGAAAAAACAACGGGGGTTTTTCTGGACGATAGACCCCACTAACAAACAACAGTGATCTCCAGCAACACCAATTTTTCGTGGGCTGGTAATACAGACATGGAGATCAAGCTGACCCAAACCCCAAACCCTGATCACCAAGGACCGAAAGAGCTGCTGAAAAGAGACAGTCACTCTGAAAGAAAAAGGGCACCAGAATAGCAACTCACCCAGAAGAAATCGCAAGAGGGTCAGGGAGGAAAGTATCTGCAAAACTCGAAAGACAACTTCAGGCAAGGGACTCCAGGAAAAGCTGGCAGAACATCTCTGCCATAAAAGGGTACAGGCCCAAAAAAGCTGAACTGAAAGCAATGATGAAGGGGATTGGGGCCCAAAGACTGAATGTGTTCTTTACACACGTTTTTTTACCACGGGACTTCAGCCTTGAGGGAGCCGGCCATGGGCACGGTGCCCCACTCCTTGGACCCCAGTGACCTCATGAAGAGGAATCCGCAACTGTTCAGGAAAGCTAATTTAAATGCCCCTGGTCCGGATACTCACTTTTGGACAAAAAAAACCCTGCACAACCCCTTTTTCCCATTTTTTTAAAAGAGCGTTCCAGCAATAATTTTCAGGAAGGCCATATTGGTTTTTAGGGGGGAGGTATTTAACAATCATTCCGTCCCAAAGAAAAAGTGGTCATCAGCTAAACGACTACAGACCAGTGGCGCTAACGTCACCCCCATAAATTGCTGAAAAAATTGTCCTCAAGCATCAGGGGAGAACCAAGACCATCAAACCACTGCGGTGCCTACACCAAAGGGTAGTAGCAAGAAATGCCCCACAATGCGCACCACCCCCCACCCTTGATATTTGGAACGTTCGCCAAGTTCTGTCGTAACTTTTCAAGTCCTTTCAACACCATTCAGCCTTCTCCTCGTCGGGAAATTTGGGCCATGGCTTTTAAACCCCAGATACAAAAAAAGGATCTTCAGCTTCCTGATGACAGCCCAGCAAGTCGTATTGGGCCCGGGGTTGTCTCCGAGCCCCCTGTTGCCAATGCAGGAGCCCCACAGGATGTTCTGTCCCCTGCCCTATTCACCCCTACAAAAAGCTGACTGTCCACCAGGGAGGCATGCAATCTGCAAAACAAATTTGCAGATGACACGTCACTTACAGGCGGGTGCACGATTCGATGAAACCAAGTACCGAGAGGCGCCAAAGTTTGACTGGGGGGCGACAGGACTTCCCTTTAGCTCAATTCCCAACAGAGGAGATGGGCATCGACTTCCAGGAAACCCCAAAAAGCACCCCCCCACTTGCTCAAGGAAAGGAATTGCGCATTTTGGGGCCCCACAATACTTCGGCACAGTCATTTACAAGTTGGGGTGGACCCCCAACATCAACATGTGCTGCAAAAAGCCAAACCACGTCTTTTTTTTTCTGGGGAAGCCCCACGTTCAGGGTCACAGGCCCCATCCGAACTTGTTTTACAAGCGGTGTCCGTCCATCCCCTCTACAAAACCCTCTGTCTTCCTCCCTAACGCTGGTCGAAAGCTGTCCCTAGATGCAGGGCATCCAATATAAACATATTTCCCCACAGCAATCAAACCCCGAACGAGGCTTTCAGGCGGAACTGAAAATCGATGCCCTTGCTAAAATTTCATAAAAACAGTAATCATCCTGACCGCTCCCCCCTCCCCCCACTCCGCCAGTCCACTTTTAAAGGTACCCTCCCAAAACCCCTTCCCCGCCCATCCCCATCTACCCCCCCCCCCCCCTTTCCCACTGCCCCTCCCCCCCCCCCCCTCCTTCCCAAACAATACTGACTGATCTCAGATTATAATGTTGGTGTAAAGATGATGATTTGGGGGGGATTAAAATTTTAAATACAATTTTGAAACCCACGCCATCAAAATTCCCCCCCCATGATGACATTAAGCCAGCAAAAATCTGCAGCAAAGGGGGCCCACAAAAGGGACTCAAGCATTCCCTTTGAAAAAGCACACACAACACATACACAAGAGTGACACCCCAAGCGCTATGCACTGATGCATGCACCTCCACAACGCACACACATGCATGTTACGCACGCAGCACACTTACACCGCACTTCCACAAAACATGTCCACACAGTTTGCGAACTTCTTGGGGGGGAAGGGGGATTCAAAATTGTGGAGACACTCAGCTTCTAATTTTTCTCTGGCAAAAGTTGTCGCATCAGAAGTCCGGGGAAATGAAGACAAGAAGTGGAATACGCGATCAGCTACAAGTCTGACCAGTGTGACTGCACGAAATTTTAGGGCAGCTGGACGAGCACTGACAACATCTGCAGCGAGTAGGGGAGTCCGGACCGAACAATCTGCACCATCAACTGCCCAAACGTACCGCCAAGACTTCAGACGCAATATTTCCGATCAGCGATCAACACTACGTTACCAGCTCAGAGACGCCCGATTCTGTAAAAGTGCAGATCCAGATTTGAAGCAAGTGATTTTGACCATTTGCGATCGGGTATCATCCTTGGAAAAGACTGTGCTTCAATATCAAGATTTCAGTGCAGAACGCCAAAATAGAGCACCTTTCTACTGAAACCCCAGTCAAAAACAGACTGAAGATGGAAGTACAATAGTTCTTTCGCGGAGGTAGCTAGAACGCCTCCACCACCTGGTGCAACGCAACCATACGCACAGGCGGATCCGAAGAAAAAAGTGGGCCAATTCGGATGACGCAAATCGCAAAAAGTCGTACTCCGGCGGGTATTCCAAAAAAACAAGAATTGCATTCCCGTAACTAGTAACCCATTTTGTAGAAAATTTTGTTTAAATTATGTTTTTTTTGTTAATGGGGCAGCTTTAATAGAATTTTCCCGTATTCCAACTCGCAGGGCATCAGCAATGTTTAAATCCCGGGGTTCCCTGCATTACCTTTGAAAGTAGGGTTTATTTGACGTACTCTTGGAAGCGACCCCCCCAATTTTTTGTAACTTTTAATAAAATTTAAATGATTCTTGTGAAATTTTAAGAAGACATAATCCCAAAAAAATAATTTTAAATCAGCTGACTGGGAAGCTTTCAAAAAAAAAATTTACATACAAACCCGTTGATATTAAAATTGAAGCCCTTAAAACAGTTATTTTTCTATTTAAGATGCTATCCTTAGTGTTGCAGATGTAGCCATTCCAAAATTTTCTTTCCAGTTAAGCCCAAACAAACACTCGGGAAAATATCTGGTGGACACCTGCTTGTGACTAAGCCGTTTTAAAAACAAACAAAGTTTGTTTAAAATATAAATTTAAAGACAAAACACCAGAGAATTAATAGAGCAGAGCGAATCACTACCGTAACATGTAATAGCTCAAGCTAAAAGGCAAAAATTGGTCCTCTTTCTGCTCTAATGAAAATTTCGAATCATACAGATTTACAAAAAGTTTGGAAAAAGTTTCATGAAAAGAAAAGGGGTTTTAAAACTTGCCATCTTGTCCTGTAAAGCTGAAGAACAAAGCATTTCCACTAATTCAGGAAAAACAGAATCGTTCGCCGATATGTTTTCCGAATCTATGCGTTTGGAAGGTCTGTCCTTTAAAGATCAAACTTCCAGAACAGAAGAAAAACATAAGACGATTAAAATAGATCCAGTTGATGATAATAGTCATTTTATCGATGCTCCTGTTACTCTTGATGAAGTTTAAAGATGGAATTCTATCTCTTCCTAATAAGTAAACTTCTGTGGACTAGATAAGTTTCCAATTATATGCTTAAACACCCGCCTGAAAATTTTGTCTTATTACTGCAGAAATTGTTTTTAAAAATGTTGGTTTGAGGCGTAATGCCAGAACAATGGAAACAGTCTATCATTGTACCAGTTTTAAACAAGGCAAACCTCTAACAGATAAGCATAGTTTACAGACCAATAGCATTAACCTCACATACCTGTAAACTATTAGAGAGAATAGTTTTGAGAAGATTGACGCGGTATTGTAAAAAAAAAAAAATTATTCCAGTTAATCAAGCAGGCTTCCAAAATGGCAGGTCGCTATTGACAATTTAAAACTCACAACAAATGTAAAACAACAATTTGCAAGAAGAAGAAATCTTCTAGCGACCTTTTTTCGATATCAAGAAAGCCTATGACCAGGTCTGCATGCCAAGCTCCTTTATAAATTGAAACAAATGGGGATTTGGGACATTTATATCACTACATTAATGCTTTTTGAAAAAAAGAAACATACTGTTTTGAGTAGGGAATGCATACTCCGATTCTAGATCTTTTACAAAATGGATTGCCACAAGGTTCTGTTATCGCCCCTATGTTATTTAACATCTTAATGTACGATTTTCCCTCGCTCTTATCAAAGCAAAGTTGTATTAGTACAATATGCTGATGATCTATGCATCTGGATAATGTTACAATGAAAAGAAAAACATCAAAAAGGGAACTGAACTACATCAAGAAGATCTATCAAAGAGAGCTCATCATATATTTTTCTTATATGGACGAAAATGGTCTGACATTATCTACAGAGAAAACACGACTTTTCATATAAAGATATCGTGAAATTTCTAGGGATCTATCTTACTCCAAAGTTGTCCTGGAACGCTCATATCAACTACATCGTTTCTAAGGCAAGGAAATGTTTAAATCTATTAAAGATTATAAGCAAACAAGCCCGGGGGGCAAGATTACAAAAATTTTGAAACATCTCTCTACGTCGCTGATTAGATCAAAATTGTCCTATGGACAAGAGGTATTTTTTAGTGCCCCTAACTATTTATTTGTGAAACTTCCTAAGCATAGACTGCAAGAGTTATAGGCTTGCTCTTTGTGGCCTTTTTACGCATCAACGCTTGGAACGTATAAAGAAATTGGAGAATTGCCTTTGGACGAAAACCGAAGTCTTGCATGCGCTAAAGACGTTCTTAGAAGTTCGACAAGTAACAACTTTGCATCTGAGGAACTGAAATTACATCTGAAAATTCTTTTCCTAAACGAGCTAAGCAGATAAACATCATTGAAACCAGTTGAAAACTTACGTATCAGATCTACTCAAAAGGTCTGAAAATAAAATCCAAGCAATATTGACACAAATCAAGCAGCCTCCCCTTGTCCTGCTGGGAGATGACTAAAGCGCAGTTTTGATATTAATTATACTGACAAGAAAAAATGAGAATCCAAACATCATGAAACGAAGTCCAATTTACCA